>JAPMAH010000021.1:5923330-6142330 GCA_029582155.1 Panopea generosa
ACCGAGGCAAATATATGCCGCTAGATCCAAGCCACGTGCGCGATCGACCGAGCGACTCCGCTACCAAGCAATGGGGCAGGTCTAAAAAGTCATCAGTCAATCAAAATTGTCAGCGGTCTGTGAGTGCTCAGTCAGCGAAACGAACACAGCGGGCACCACTAATATCGCAACCAATCAACGACGGGAATCCTGGAAATCCCGTAACTACGTCAGACAGTCAACAAAGTGTAACCAACCAGGACATACGACAAGAGGATTAACTCAGGAATGTGGCTAGTCAAAAACAAAGTGATATACATTTTGCTTTATTGAATATTCAATGTTTAAAATCTAAACGTTTGAATAAATTAATTACGTCGGAATTGAAATTAATCTTTGAAAATAATGATAGTGTGTGTTTAACAGAAACTTGAGGAAGTGATGATATGGACTTCACCGTGAATGGCTTTTTTATTATGAATTAAATAGAACATAATTAACAAAAAATACCACACGAAATTCGGGTGGTGTTATTTTATATTTAAGTGAACGTTTTGCAAAGGACAGTACTTTTATATTAAAATATAACGATTCTCATATATGGATTAAATTGATAGGACAGTTGTTTAATTTTGAACATGATTTATATATTTGTTTGTGCTACATTGTTCCTAATAATTCCAGCAAAAATACTTTTATTGATAAAAATGTATATGACGTTTTCATTGAAAATATGATTGAATTTAAAACTGTTTCAAATGATGACATTAATTTTATGTATTTAGAAGATTTTAATGCAAGAGTCGGAGGTCAGTGTGATTATGTTTGTAATCACTTGAATACATTTTTCGTATTGATAAGGAAATGATCCGAAATTCTAAGGATAACGTTGCTAATTCAAATTTATGTTAGAATTATTAAAACAAACTGGGTTACGGATAGCTAATGGTAGGGTGTGCGGGGATTTTAAATATTTAAATTAATATGCTTTTGTAAGGTAAAGTGCGGGATGGCCTCGACCTCTCTAGACCTATAACGAATTTAATAAACTATACTACATGTACATGCATATCGTAAACAAGAGAAGAAAATAACAGACCCAGTTTTATTGAGTCCGTTCACGTATTGAAACATAAAACATAACTGACCACCCCTCCCCCCTCACCCCCCCCCCCCCTCCCACACACACAGGGTGTCCCAAGGCACCAGCTTCAGCAATATTTTATTCTTGAGGAATATTGAATGGGCTCCATATTCCGAGGTATAACAGAAAGTAGAATATCGTCGAAGAACGGGATGATTTGTTACTGTGGCCACAAATGACCAACAAGACAGACAATGGGCATTGAAAGATACATGCATACGTTTGTCTTATACTGCTTCTATTGGTGCAAAGGCGGTTATGGTTCTCTAATGTTTATACTTCTATGTATGTACTAGAAGATACTAGTTTATTTTGTTTTGATAGAACAAAAACATAACACGTGTTTTTCTCTCCACAGATCTAGGAAAAGTAAATAAAATCAGGCACGCTGGTTGCAAGCCACACCAAATACATATTCACGTATACGCCTTGCTCAGTGTATTTAACAGCAAATGTGTTCGTCATTATAAAGTTCATTTGTAAAGTCCATTTGATGCGCCTATATTTAACAATTCATATATTGGATGGGTTTTTTTTTATTCTAATATAAATGATATTGTTTGGTTGTGTGTGTTTTTTTTTATTTCTCGACTGTTATGTTTTGATGAACGTTTGTCACATTACTGAAACACTTTATAGTCTTTTAATTATATGTATATACATAAAGGACATAGAGGAGAAAATGCAACTGATTGACAGTTTGTGTTTGCTTGCAAATTCACGCAAAATCTCGCAATGTCTCGTTTTCAATTATCTTAACTTCCATTCGCCTCAGGAACACAAATCAAAATTCTCTTTGCAAAATGAAATTCTCAGCAGAGCAATACCATTCCCAACAATTTGTGTTCACAATTATTGAAGTGAATCTGATTACAAAATGTGTATATTGCAGCTAATATTACGAGAAATTTTCGTTCAGACCTCAATATCTTTAATTCAAGATTATTTTACATGGTCGGAACATGTTGAAACATCTAAGATAACATACAACTTACAGTTTATGTTAAGAAATCAGTTGCCTGTGAGTTATGAATGATTAATTTGCCAAATAATGAATCCTTCGTGTGCTGTTTAATCAACATTAGTGAAGAGTCAGGAGTCAGGAGATACAAGTTTCCTACCCTTCTATACAGGCCTTTGTATACATGTACCAGTGAAATATGAATACAGTAAAAACAAATATGTCATCTTAACGTATTCGTTTTGTCATCAATTCATTTTATTTCTCAAATCTACCAACAATACAATAGTGACAATGAAGCCATTCAAAAAGAGAAGAAAATATACATGTAAGACATATTTTTTAATTCTATTTCTTTACAAAAATGCTATAACCTTTTCAATGCTAAAATACTTGTTTTGAGACATACAATATGAAATTTCAGATTTCATTTTTTCTACTTATACTTTCATATGTTTTATTGGCCATGTCTTCGGATTTTATGGCATGTAAAATTCATTACAAAGTATCAGAACATAGCAAAAATATCGTATGTTGTATCGCATTGTTTGATTAAAGAAATCCTTTCTTCTTGTTACTTTATAAACCTTTTATTTCCTCTTGTCCTCGATCTTGTATTCTGTACAAACTCTTTAACTGTACAATTTGGCGAGCACTGACAATGTTCAATACTTGGGTCATCCTCTGTTTCCCAGTGTGCCATAACTGAAATAAAAACATGACTTCACATTATGACTGTATATGTATTATTTTATAAGCATACAACACTACCGAAGATTGCAAATATTTACACTTTAAAATATACCATGATAAATATATCCCAATATGCTATTTTTAATATTGTTTAAACACATGACGATATTATAATATATAACTTGTCCAGGTATTAGTTAAATATATTTAATACATTCAAATTAAAGAAAAGATATGAACATACTAGGTGAGGAACCGGGCAAGTGTACGAAGCATAATTATGTATTCAAAGGAAATAGTAAATAGTCTTTTGGAAGTCGGTGACAAACACACGACACAGCGATGTTGGACATTTAAAACATATCAACATCAAACTGTCGACCTATGAATACATTTAATTAATGAAATACTTAGCCCACTCATTAACCTTAGAAAAGTAGATGAAATACTAAATGTACTCAGTAACCTTAGAAAAGTAGATAAGAGAAAGTTAATTGTATATACAATTACATTTGTGTGTTATATATACATTGTAAACATACTTACAGTCACAATTCATTTTATTTGTTTGAATTTGGTTATTCTTTTTTTATGAAAATGGATATGGTGACAGAGACCATTATCATTGGCATTACCCGTACGGACAACATAAAGACAATTAGCATAGTTATTTTTTAATGAAAATGGCATCATGCACATAGGTACTCAATGTATGTATATATGTTGGGCAGAGGCCTTGATATTGTATCTATTCTTTGCATTGTAGCTAGGCGCACTCGCCGTAGTCTGGTCTGTACATTTATTTCTTGGTTATTCACAAATAATTATCTCCATATATATATATATATATATCATGCATTGTGAATGAGCATCTGAAAAGATCCCAAAAATCGTAAATTCCGTTGTTGTGTATTTGATTATCTCCCATATATATATATCATAGGATGACGTCAGTCAAAACGTAAAATCAAAAATGTTGTGTTGTTTTCGCTTCTCCGGAAGACGTATTTACATACAGAAATGCAACTTCATAAAGACGCTCATAAACTGTACACATAGTATAACAATATATCTGTAATTCAACAGGAATGTATCACAGCATAGTGATCCACATGTTGACAAAATCAAATATATTGCGAACATTTCTACGCCTCTCTTTGCATAAAAGGCATAATTACAGATTATTAAAACAGTATACCATGTGTATATACATTTTATTAAAACGTACCTAAAATTTAATCGCAATTAAATGCACAACTATTACAATTTACTATAAATGGTAAATATTCCATCTGTGGTACGAGTATAAGTATCAACTATCCAAATATACACCTATAACATACCTAATCCGCACATGAAACACCTCACACAGTCGCAGTATCCTGTAGATAAAAAAATCAACTTTCAAAAACACTTATTATACCTCTTTATTTTATGCTTTTGTCATGAAATATAGAATTTTCTCATTTAACTATTTTCGATAATTGCACTGTTCAAAATAATGAAATTATAGATGGTAATTTCATTGTTTTCCATCATTAGATACAAACTCATAAATCAAATTTCATTTTATGAACCCTGAAATTGGCATCCCCACATGGGATCATACATTTCAGTACTCATTCAATGAAATATAAATTGATGTTTCATTTAGCCGACACCTATTCTCTATGTAAGGTCCCTTTATAAAGAATGAGAAATAAAACGGATTTCAAAGGCGCGATAAAAATAATATGCATACTTATATTAATATCCGTCGCCGTTTTATGTCAACGCTTCATGATAACATCACTTGCAATAATCAATCGATGTAATTTGGATGTTTATTGTAAGTCTGATGAATGTTTAGTATTTTATATTTCAATTCAAATTCAATTATTTCATTCAGCACAAACATCAACATTGTTAATCGCCTTAACGATTTCGGTGATGGCGGTTATATAATGAGAAGAGCATGACATATAATAACATGTATATAATATATTAGCAAATGTTCAAGTCATATCCCTTTTAAGAGATCTATTTTCGCATATGTTTTCACATATTAATGTATCATTTTATGATTTGGTATGTTTTGGTATGGCAATTTTGATAATGTATCAACTTACACTATCCGAATATTATGAAATTAAGTAACTTACCATGTTTGCAGACCTTTCATTTTGTTTCTATTTAGGAAAGGGATATAACAATTGCTTGCTTTAAAGATATTCTATTTTGCATATTAGTGGTTGTCTCAAACAGTTAAATGTTTTTTGAATTTGGTATGATAAGAAAACATCAAAAAAATATATAGTAATGGGTGTTAAAGTGTTGGTTGTTGTCTTTTTTAAATTGCTGAATTTCGCATCATTGGCCACTAATCTGGCTCATGAAATATTGAAAACTGCCGAAAAGGCTCTGATAGTTAATTTTACCAATCACTGTTTGTTTTCTCTTTTTTTTAAATATTTAAGACTCATTTCATTATTGCGTTTTATTAATATATATTCGATTTCATAAAAATAGTCAAACCTGAATAGAAAAACCCAGCATCTGCTAGCTGTTCACTCAGTGGAATGGCGCCTAGGCTGTCGCGTCTCATTTGCGGCAAAACGTACTCTGGATACTTTGGTTTTGCTAGATATAGATAAACCACACCAACAATTTAATGTAGTAATATTGCACAATTCTGCAGTAACAATATCATTAAGGATTTACAATATGTCGAGGTTTGATATAGTTTACTCTTAATGGTAACAAAACATGTAAATAGCCGACATTTAATACATAGCATTAAAAGAATACTTTTCATCAAACTAATTTGAATATAATAGTTGATTTGAAATTGTTGAGAATAAAGAAAACACTTTTACCTAAACAATGGACATACATTTATTTAACTCTGTTTTTGTAGAAAGGCAATTTGCCGTGGTGTTTGATCTAAATAATGCTGCATTAATTTAAAAATGGTTATTTAAAGTTTAATATACACAGCATAATGTAGCTTTGTGTCATACCCCTTTTCTCAAAGTTATACATCAAAATGTATTGAAATATGGTGCCATAAATTCAAAATGGCTTTTAATGTCTTCTCATTTCATATACACATCGCACTTATTGGACACTATGTTTTCTCCATCCTACTCATATAATGAAACTAATTCGTTAAACACACATTAAATTGTATATACATTCTTACATGTATTAACGTTTTAATTTCAGAAAGTTTAATTTTTTTTCACGTACGAAAACAAGAAGATGATTGTGTAAGGCTAAAAAAAATATTTGATGACAATACGATACAAATTGCATAAACATGATAGCTTTGCAGAATATCATTTAAAAATGAATTTCAGTAGAACATAACATAGATTTTAAGAAAAAATGCATTTAATTGTATTTCGCTTTATATATATGTTTCGCCTTAAGTTTTTTCATAAGACTAAAATAGGTACGGATATATTTACCTGCATACTTATCTTGTTCCAGTTTTTGTCCATAGAGTAGTCCATAGATTTGCTATGAATATAAAATTAATTTAATACATATTCTAAAATTAATAAAATACCATGTACCAGTATCTGTAGATACCTTTGAAAGACAATGATAGTGTGTGTTTCGTTTCATTTCATTTCATTTCATTTTCATTTTCATTTTCATTTTCATTTTCATTTTCATTTCATTTCATTTCATTTCTTTTCATGTTCATTTCCATTTCATTTCATTTCCATTTTCATTTTCATTTTCATTTTCATTTCATTTTCATTTCATTTCATTTCATTTCATTTCATTTCATTTTTATTTTATTTTTTTTTTATTTTATTTTATTTTATTTTATTTTATTTTATTTTATTTTATTTTATTTTATTTTTTATTTTTTTAATTTATTTTTTATTTTGTTTTGTTTTGTTTCGTTTCGTTTCGTTTCGTTTCGTTTCGTTCGTTCGTTTCGTTTCGTTTTGTTTTGATTATTTTAATGACTTCAGGAAGGTTTTCTCTCTTAAGTCTATAGTGGTTGGTTTGGTGTAAAACCTTACTGAATATTAAATATGTATTTTGGTGTATCCCTTTTTACAGAAAAAATATAGTGGCAACAATTACATGAATTTTATAAATTATTATTTAAATCTTAAATTTGTTTCTCGAAGACAACAATAATTTATATAATACATCATTTTTCTTTTTGATTACAATTAAAAAATAGGTAAAGTGCAATGAAAAATAAAAATTAAAAGAAAAATATGCATAAAAATCTGAAGATAAAACTGTTTAAATTGTCAAAAAAGATATTAACAGCTAAAATACATTTTTGTATAAAATTGACAACAATACAGTGAAAATTGTACAATAAGGATCAAACCAGCTTAATTGTACTGACAGTTTATTATCAACAATGATGTGAACACGCAGTACATGCATTTTCTTTAAAAAAACATTCGACAAAGACCAGCCTAACGCTGACATCTTAAAATGAATGTTTATTCAAATTTAAATGACTAGTCAGATAATTGCCACATTAAATTGCATTTGTTATTACAAACGTTCATATAAAAGCAGCTGCATGCTGAAATATTTAATGAATGTTTGTTTACATATAAATTACTAAAATTAAACAAGGACTTATATAGAGAAAAAAAAGCAACTGATATTATGAACTCTCGCGTATTCATGCGAAACATCACAAAATCTCGTTTTCAATTATCCTTACTTCCATTCATCTCGGAAATACTAATTAGATACAACAGTATAAATCATCAAAGATTGCATACACCGTACATTTTATGTAAAAGAAACCAGTTGCCTGTGAAATTTGAATGATTCATTTGCCAAATGATTAATTCTTTACATGCTATTTTTTAAACGTTTAGTAGAGAGATGTTAGTTTCCTATCTTTCTGTAGAAGTCCTTGGTTAAAAGTAGAAACATTATGATAAATGCATGTAAAGTGAATGAGTATATAACACAAGTATCATGCTATAAATTTCATTAAGTAACACTATCAAACTGTACCTGACTATATTTGATTTAAATGATGCAAACATTTTCTCATCATAAACAGTCAATAAAGACCAGCCTAATGCTGACATTTTATTTTGAATGTCTGTACAAATGTATATTATAATAAGTCAGCTGGTTGACCACAAATTGATAATAGTACTCAATACAAACTCTGGCACGCGGTGAACAATAATAAAACATTATTCTTTACAAACGTTCATATAAAGCACCAGCACAACGCTGACAACCTATTACTAAATGGATGTTTGTTTACATAATTTGGCTTACAAAGCGTTTCCAACATACATACTTAAAAACGAATGCATATACATTCTAACAAATCGTTCTAACAAAACATTAACTGGCTCCAACATCCTGTTTCTTGCCTTTTATTTGCAGACCCTGTAAAATATTAGGTTTCAAAAGATCAGTTTATGGTATATGTAATTTATACAGTAAACATGAATGCCATACATATTACAATAGTGATAAACATACTAAACTGCATTTAAACATTGCAGTGACAAAGAGAACAGTAGCTGAAATTTTGACAGGCTTTGGTATCCAACGATCCATTTTCCAAGCCGGAGTATCAAATTGAGTTGTTATTGTAACAAATCTATATATTTCTTTTTGAATGAGGTTTAACGCCATTTTCAACACATTTCAGGTAACAAGTTTTATTGGTGGAAGAAGACCTCAACCAAAGCCAGACTGAGTAGAACCACCGTCCTTCCGTAAGTAACTGGCAGAAATTTAAAAATAAATCTCACACCCTTAACAGCAATGATATATAGTTTTATTTTTCAGTCATGATAAACGATAGCTTACAATCTATATTTATCGAATTATGACTTAAAACTATACAAATATATTTTCTTGTTATTTATTTTAATGATTTTATACTATTCTATTTGCAAAGGTGTTCTGACTTCAGGGATTATTTACGGAGAACCTAAGTATACAGTTTTCAAATAAAACGTATCCTTATCTTAAATGAATATATTATACCTGTATGCCAAGTTTCATTGTTTCTTCCAGAAAGGGCCAATTTTAGGCTATATCCTCCTGCCGACCAATTATATGTAGATAAAACCGTATATACTTACATGTTTGCATGGAGCAATCTGGACAACCTATTAACGATTAGATTAAGAGCAACAAATACAGAATCAAGATAGTATGTTGAATATGTAATTACAGATTGTTAGACAGAAATACTATGACGTGGTTTTAAATGACCAACCTGTTCTTATGATCAAATTCGTATAACGAATTATATGAACTATTAACCAAGATAACTTTATCACATTTGGAAATGTCATGATGTAGTCGAGAAAATGTTATCAATAGAACGGATAAGCGAGACTTAGATAAGACTCCAATTGTATAAACACACATTTCATTTCTGCTTTATTATTATTGAATCCTATACCTTTGAATATGAGTCAGTAGCAAAAGTTCAGGTGCATATTTCATTAGCCTAGATGACACATGTCAATCATTTAGTATGATTCAGATTATACAACTCTTTGTAACCATAGGATGAGGATGATCAAAAGGTGTTATAAATAGTAGCAATAACTGAACAATCTGAGATTATAATCGAGAGAGAGCATAAGGTAAAGCGGGGTATTTTTCTGCGCTTGAACATGTTTTTTTAAAATCATAATGATAATTACAGGCAACAATCAGCGACTGTAACAAACTTTCAACCGAATTTAGTTCACACAGTATGTTTCTTTGCTACTGGTATATCGTTACAATAGAACATACTTCAATATCATATTTCTATGACATGATATTAAAGATCTGGTGCAGGCGTCTTGCAGAGAATTAAGAAATACATAAAACGACCAACCAAGGAATGCGAAATAAGGTAACAAGTAAATCCACCAAACTTAAGACTAAGTTGTGCTTAAAAGGTCAATATTTCCGCGACCAAACTCTGTCATGCTCTTAGAAGAGGAACTTTGACCGTTAAATAAGCATTAACCTGCAGAATGATATGTTTTACAATTATTTAACAAGTATCAAACACGTTAACATATATATAAAGGAAATAGATAGGTAATAACATTAACTTATCTTATATATGTAAGTGTTGAATTGGACTGGTCTGCGATACAACACGGAACTTGTCTGCTATCCCTGCCATAATTGTGCTGGATCATTGATGAGTCAAAAAGGAATGTCCGCACTTGATCTGCAATGGGTTTATTCCACGTTTACTTAGCTGTAAGTTCGCGACCTTAAACAAAAAATTGATTTTAAGTATGTTATACACTTCAACTTTAAAATTATTTACCGTTCACATTGTAAGTGTAAACTTAAACTTTACATTCTAGAATATTAAAATACACCATTAACATTCATACACACAACGTATTTTGCACAGCAATTCAATATAAACGCCAAATGCATGCTTAAGAAAATCATTAAAGAAAAAGTTAACGCAAAACTGACGTAAACAAACACAATTAATGACTTTTGGAATGGAGACTTAAACGAAATAATCATTTGTTTAGCACACATAACCATCTCTCTGGAAACGTTTGCAAAATGGCTACGGTCTTTTCACGAATCATTTGATCGGGAAAAAATCGGGTTATCTTCATATTTATGAACACAGAAAATAAAATTTTAAAGCAATTCATAAAGAAAACATATTTTGTCAATTTATTTTCTGTTTTTAATATACTGCACTATTTATTGTTTGATCATATCAGAATGTTAAAAGCACACCTTTGCAAAACAGTCATGCCACTGACAGAACACACCATAAGAGATAGTTGGATGAATGAATGTCATTTGCTGAAATTTTCGGTTTTCGTAAATCAGATATTGTATTTGCACCAAAATAAATGATGTTGTTGTTATTTATTTTTAGCTCTCATGAATGTATAAATGAGATAGATATTATATGGCTTGTTATTTAATATCTAAAACAGCCCTATGCAATCCATACTAGTAATTATATGCATAATTTTTCAAAAGCCGATTTGTGATATGTGTGTGTGTGTGTGATAGGTGTGTTGGTGTGATAGGTGTGTGGGTGTAAAGTGCGTGTGGGTGCAAAGCCACCATTGCTTTTTGTTTTATTTATATACCGAATAAAACATTTTTAAAGTCTTGCCATTCAGAGAGTGAAAGAGGGAAAACTTACATTTAATTGTTTGTTGACATCACACTATCATTAGGAAAGTCGGGTGGGGTATGTTTTATCCAAGATATGTCTTTCCTGGTCAGTGTGCAAACTGCTGAAAGTGAAAATAGAAGAGAATTTCAACGCAAAAAATAACACAAGCAAAAGTGTTAATCAAACAAAGAATCATGCTTTATGTAATGTAAAATGTTCATCTGTATGGAAACTTATTCTTAATAGTACAATATTGCATACACGCAGTGAATTGAAATCAGACTTTTCATATACAAATAGAAAGATATAGCCGATCGATTTTATTATATTAATATTTTCTTTTTTAAGCAAGTCATCATTTCGACAGTAATAATCAAAGGCTATCTATCAATACGTAATGAAATTCAGTAAGACCTTTTTTTAAATAAGTAATTCAAAAGTAAAGCGAATGGCAAATATGAAATATGAGAGCAAGATAATACGTCATGTTACTGTAACTTTTATATCCTCTGATAGTTTGGTATTCAAAAAAAGAACGTAGAAGCATACGCTACGTACTTTAAAATAATATAAAATAATAAACTTCTTTTTACATAAAATACCAAACAATCGATCCACTACAATTCACTTACTGTATTCGTGTGTATGACTTTTCCATATTCTCCGTCTACATTCGGAAACATTCGCACTGTATCTGATAATCGACGATATTTTCTTTCATTGTTTACGGTTTAAACAGCGCCATCTGTCCAACATCGCCTTGGTTCCTTTACTGAATATGTAATACTGAATTCCATCAGCTGCCGGTTGAAATGCATCTCAGTTAAATCACTGTTATCAGTTTGATGTGTGAACATATTCTCACTTATAAAGAATCATAGGCTGAGTTGAAAACATTCCCGCGTTGAGAGACAAGACATAGAGTATTTAGTTTATTCGGCACCCGTTTGCAATTCGTTATACTCGTACTCCGTTGAACATTTCATTATCAAGCAGACGAATAAATTACTTTTCAGAACGTTTACTATGTGTCCAAGTAGGAATACTCTTAAATTGTTTTAAATTCTGCAAGCTCGGTTCAGAAATGTTGCACCTGAGTTTTATCCGCCTGCTCCTTCTGGTACTCGTTATAAGACTAATCAAGTCTCTTTTGATTTCTTAAATATATTCTAAAAATATATTTCGTTTCGGTAAATCCCATCTAAATATAATTCGAAAAATGTTATAAATACTAAGGGGTGCAACACGGGTAGCAATAACAACAGCCAATATGATATATATATATATGTATATATATAACGAAGAACAAGTTAACAAAACAATAAGATGTAAGCGAACAGAAGAAACAAACTGTTATTGGTGTGTTAAGGATACGGTAAAGACACCATTTCGGTCACACGAATACATCGCTCTAAAAGCAGGATCCTGCCACCGTTGAAATGTAAACTGATGCCTTTTAGTTTTGCAAGTGTTTTGTTGTTGTTGTTTTTTTTTTATATATGACTGTTGTTGCTGTATGGTGTTAGCGTGTTTTTTTTCCAACACTTTTTGTCAGTAATATCGCGAGTGTATGTACTTATGATAGCATTCCAAGGGCTGTCACACAGGAGTAGATACATGGTATGATACCACACCTAGTCACATTATACTGACAACGGACCAATCAGACTTGGGGTCGTATTCACCAACCATTCTTGAGAATATTCTTTGACTTGAGCTTGAAAATCTCAAATTACAACCGTATATATCAAGAGTTTCCATGACAGATGGAGTAATTGTTGGAGTTTATTTGACTCTATGTTAGGTGTCGCTACATGCTTCTAAATTTTGGTCTCCGAAAATGGCCTGTAAGTATGTTTTTCGAAATTCATTATTGAGTTCAAGTCTTAAAATATTCTTAAGAATGGTTGGTGAATACGACCCCTGGACTTATTCTCTAAACGCTGAGCGAGGAAGCGTCTTGTACCAATATTCTTGTTATTGGTGTGACCTAGTCAGGGAATAGAGTTAATCTATATGTAGACATTAGACAGATATGAATTTAAATATAAATATATGCTTTTCAAAGCCTGAACCAAAACGTGTGAAAAACAATCCCTCAGGGTACCTCTTTATCAAGCGTACACATGTACTGGTGATATAATAAAAAACTAATTATAACTTTTAGTCGGATTTCCCCGTTTAAATATACATTGTTAGCTATGCTGCTATAAATATAAAGATAACATTTTTTATAGATAACAAGAGCGGTGGTAAGAGGAGAGGGGTGTCGACATTTTGAAGCTTGTCTTAAAACACGAAGTGTACTGTGATGGAGCACTGGCCCCGGTTTCACTAAACTTCTTAAGTTGAGTATTTCCTCAAACTCAAAGTTCCACTCAACTGAGATTTCTCAAGTTTTCTGTTTCACGAAATTTCTCAACTCGGATTTGAGGATCCTCAACTGAGTGAAATATTTAAGATTTATTATTAAAATCATAAGCGGCCTAAACGCGAAGTTTTCAACGCGGAGGTACGAAAGTCGATGTTTTGTTGACAGCTCGCGCGAATTCCCGGTAAGTTTCACTGTAAAATTGTCGTTTGGTGTTTTTTTTTTTGTTAATCAACATGTCGCAACAGTCCGAGAAAAGGCCTCGCTCCACAAACTGGGTCGAGAACGAAAATATCGTCCTGACCGAGGCTGTTTTAGCGAGGGAAGCCACACTCTTTGGCAAATTGAAGGGGGTGGGTGGCTTTGGTGTTGGGATTTCATCCCGCGACAAAACAGAAAGCTGACAGGAGGTGGTGTCTTGCGTGAATGCGAAAGTTAAAGGAAACCAAAATCTATCAGTGCTGTTTTTATTATATGATAAAATGGTTTTGCATTTGCAATCTGATTTTATTTAACATCCATAATTGTGTAGTGAATGTATGTACACAGGTCATTTACAACAGCCTCGCTGTAAACCGAACTTTTAAAGTTTTTTTTTTTTTATTGGTGACCGATGTCACTTTATTTGCACCTGTACATGATATATCAAGCTTTTTGTGTATTTGTATGTTACTTTAGAACCAAACTCCTGGTAGGCAGTATATATGGAGGGTGGGGGGTTTGTGAAAATATTACAAGGGAACCTTTGAACAAGTATGCTTAACACTGGAGCACCGCATCTTTACAATATATTGAAAGTAGTTAAAATGGTCCTATCACAATGAAAAGTGCTTTATTTTACTAACAAGAGAAATAAGCTCTCGTTTTTGACAAGTATAAATATTTATAGAAATTATTAACCTGCATGTTACTGTCGGCTCTAAAAAATGTATTGCATCGTTTTGATATGTATAAACAGATGTTAATATTCTTTAAAAGTATGTAGTTATATAATAGAAATAGCATTAGTTATTATAATAAAATGGGAGGGGGTGTAATCAAAACACCAACATGTAAATCCATTGTGTTTGTGTCCTGTAATCATTCAGTTTTCATGTAAAATGCTTCTGTAATTAATTGCCTCACTTAGTGGTGCTGGGTTAGTAACATGCCTTTGTCTGTTATCTTGCATAGAAGGGAATGCCCATGCATATTTTGTCTTAAGTTTTTATGGGAACAGCATCTGTAACTGGAGAAAGCTATTATCGTGTATTTAAAAAAACACTATTAGATCTATAAGCATTGATTTAATTGACAAATGTATGTATTTCTCTTCAAGTGTGTCAGTCCAGCCCAGGACAGCAGATCAATGCAAAATGCAATTTGATAATATCAAACAGAGAGGTAAGCTTTAATATTGAAATATATAATACGGATAATACGGTAGTGCTGTCAATTAATGTTTTTAAGTCTAATCCAACTTAAATGAAATATGTTAGCCCAATTGTTGATGGACCAGGCTGTCTATATCTCTTATGACACCAATTCACCTCTCACATGACAAGAAAAATAAGCAGCCAGTCTGAGACTCGAACGCATGGCCTTTCAACGACAGGCTGAATGCTCTTATGACCGGGCTGGCTGGACTTCTAAATATACTTATATCTCCTTACTGGCTATGTACACACTGCTATATATTTGTAATTAGTTGTTAAAGGTTATGTTCATGTGGGTGACACATACATAGAAAAATAATGTGAAGTTTACTTTCATAATTAAATGTTTACAGTATTTAGATCCATTTTAACTTTCATCTTAGGTCATTCTTAAAAAAATAATTTATTGCTGTGCTCCAGCTCAGTATTTTTCATGTGTGTAGGTAGGTAGGTAAATGTTTTTGGACAAATTGTGATTTTGCAGTCATTTTAAAGAAAAATGGATAGAAATTGTGCTTTGAAAGTCAATAAAAAAGTTTGGATAGCTGCAATTCTGAGTAAGTTGGACAGCAAACTCTTTTTTTAAGGACGACCAAAGTTAATGACAAAGTTGTGATTGCTTCTGTGTAGTGTTCATAATAAAGATTGTATTTATCATACATTCCAGAGATGTTGAAGAATTCTCAATACAAAGTGTATGCTGTTTTAAGAAAAGTTTATGCTCAACTCAGATCCACTTTAATTGTCAAATTTACAATTAAAATGCATTACAGCCAAAGAAAAGATAGATGGATTATAGAAGCCAAAGACGGGGGGGTGGCCCAAAACTACCAGACCCTACACCATGCCAACAACTAGTGATTGATGGCATGGGCGATAGGCCTCAAATGACTGGTATACAGCTTGGACTTGACACAATGGGTAATTATAGTCACTTATTCAGTCAACACATTTATAATCCAATTCATTAATTTCCTACAAATTCCTATTTTGTAATCAATAATTTAAATATATGGTATATCCAGTTTTATTGGTGGTGGGAGGCCTATGAATGAATCTGTCTAGAACCACCTTCCTTCTGCAAGTAGCTGGCAAACTTTCTCACACTCAAACCTATATCGTCACCAGAGTCGCTTTATACCACTCAGTCACAGTGGAAAGTCTAGTTTATATACATATTAAAAATAATAACAATATGAAAGTGCTTTCATATTTGGAATCTTGTTGGAAAGAAAGAAAAACTATTTGTAAATGTAGTTCTGTGTGTATTTATATTATTTTTTATACATAAATCCAACATGATCAAGATAGAAGGTTTGAAGAAGATTCCAAGAAACAATGGTATCTACCAGCTTAACTAAAAATATATTAAAAATTGAAGTATGTTTAATTTTTACAAGATACAATAAATTCTAAACCACAAGACATCAAACTGTAGTTGAAACTGCACATAATAATTCTATGATAAATATATACACTAAGTAGGACTTGGAATGACAATTTATCTGGTTTGTTATTCCAGATGAAGACATGCCTGCAGTCCTCGGATTTCATGATTCTAACGGTATGTTTTATTGCCATGTGTAAATTCTATAGTGGTTATACATGTACTTAATAACAGAAAACTATAATTTTAGTATTTTTGTGATGGACAGTTCATTGTTAAACCCATTGCTGATGCATAATTTAGCCTTTAAATGACACCATTACACCTGATAGTTGAAGAAAAAATGTAAATTAATTGGTGTTCTACAACATCCAATACTTGTTTTAAAATAAGTTTATTTATAATTACAGTTTCAACAAACGAAGATACATGTGCAGAAAACATTGTTAAAAAAAATAGCAGTAAGTAGACAAATTATTGTCAGTCATTTATTGACCAGAGCTCGAATTTAAGCACTCGCCACTCGCAAAATGCGAGCTGTATTTTAAAACCCGTCAACAACATAATGAGTAGACTGCGTCTAGTTTGATCGATCGCGCACTCACTCTATAAAATAATAGTTAAAAGTTGAAACCCGTCAACTTTATTGTTTACATATTTTTTCAGCTGTAAAACTTGGCAATGACAAAAATGGTGTGTCAATTGTTGAAACCACGCGATCGATAATTAAACTGTATTACTATGATATCAGAACATTTACACATGTTAAACAATCGTCCTTGGCTAGGTCTAGATCTTATTTTAAAACGAAAGGCCATTGGCTATATTAATTCTATAAATAGAAATGTATGTATGTCCAATTTCGGTCTCTGTACACTTGTTATTGTTGAATCCATGATTCATATTTTGGTTTTGTTAAAAATGTTTATTTATAATATAGCATTGTATGCATTTATTTGTGGTAGTATAATAAATAACAAAGACAATTTTATTTTTTAAAATATTACGTTTTGTAAAGTACTGCTTTGAATTTTACCTTTACATATATAATAACCTTGATACCATTGTCTATAAATAATAAAAAAAGCTAATAGTGTAAATTAAATAACACGCAGGCTTTGAAACAATTAGTTTTGTGGCTATTTAGACATTTAGGACTACAAGTTTCTGCGAAAATTGGTTTGGCTAGTTGGTTTCAAATTTGGCCAGTTGAAACTTTAGGCACTGGCCAAAATTGCCAGTGCACAAAAAAGTTAAATTTTAGCCTTGTTGACCCATCATGTTTTCATGGGCACTTTGGGACCTTATGGAAGATCAGTTGAATAAATCTTCTCTTCAATTTAAGCTGCATAGTAGTGCCCTATTCTATGAATTATTTACAAAATATGGTGTGTGTTTTGTTCCATTAAGCTAGTTGTATAGGCAATATCCTGATGGCAACATATACCTGAACCATTTTACAGGTATTTTCACATTTTAGTTTCCCTTACTGTTGGAGTCGGACTGAGTAGAATCATCATCCTTCCGCAAGTAACTGGAAACTTTCTCACATAAAGTTTTTGGAGCAAGAGGGGACTCGAACCTACGACCTTAGTGGTGAGAGGCAAGTGATCTTGAGACAGCGCCTTAGACCACGGAGGAGAATATTAAGCTCAAATGTTATGCCATCCAGGGCTAACAGACCATCATTTAAAAATCAGCAGTGAGAGAAGAATATAATAACATGAAAAATAGTGTATCAATCTTTGTTAAATTAAAACTTTAACAATAAACATGTGCAAAGCATAAACTGATATATGATAATAAGTAAAATATATTGCCACATGTCCTTTAAATGTAGACAATAAAGTACTGCATTGAATAATGGCATGAATTACTCCACAGATTGGATGATCTCTCGATAAACAATCTCTATTACTAGTTATTCTCAGAAAACAAAACAAACAAAAAATTCAGCCAAGTTCTGGGCTTGTCTTGCAATCTAATTAAAAAAAATAAGTATCAAACCAACATAAAATATACAAAAATAAGACGGTTTGTACGTTGCAATGATTTTTTTCTTGAATTTCAGGAAAAAGACAAAGAAGTCCTGATTACAGGATGTTGGAAAAAGAAAATTTGACAAAGGAGAATCAAAAACTTGACAAACAACTTGAACAATTGGACAAGGAAATTATAAAAATAAATGGTGAAATTGAACTTTTAAACGTACAAAAAATTTATTACATGGCAAAAATACAGAAAGAATTTGGTTTTAATTTTGACAACATTACTGCACTTTAGATGGAATATATTAGGATTGTTTTGTTGTTTTTTTTTAAAATTGGCTTAAAACATGTTTTACCAATATATATATACTCAATGAACCTGTATGTCTATTTAAACATTTAAAAATAATATATTTAATAGGGGTTTCCTAATCTTGGCTACACGCTTCGGTTAGACTTAATAGATTTCCCTTAATAGATTTCCCGCTTAAAATGGCAACATATTTTGTGATGTTAAATGAGTTGCATGGTGTCATTTTGATTCCAATTTGATCCATTATACAGGTTTTTACATAGTAAAAATGGTTTCATTTTAGAAATAGTCAGAATGTTGATGTGAATGCCATAGAGTAGTAATAGAATGTTGTCAATTTTTAGAAAGCGGATTATAACATTAATTTTGTCACGTTTTGATATACCAAACCATTTGGATTTAAAAATCTTCTTCTCAAAAACCAACAAGATTCTTTTATATAAGTATATCCAAGTATTTATAAATGAATATGTCACAGCTCAAATGGTTGAAGAATAAATAAAAAATAACTAGTTTTTACTAGTGATGGGCAATCGGAAATATATTACAATAAAGAACTTTATATAAAAAAAGTTAAAAAGCTTGCATTCATCACAAATTAATCAATTTGATTCTGCTAGTTTTAAAAGTTTTAAACTTTGATCTAAGATATATAATTGATTGAGAAGAGAAAAAAAAATGGGATGGAGAGAGGGTATAATTCCATTTTCAACACATTTCAGGTTATATATAGCATATCCAGTTTTACTGGTGGAGGAAGAATATGTAATATCAATTATTACATATATGAAAAATGGTTCGCACAAATGTGATTCCTAATTGCCTCTCCATCACCTTGTAAAGGCACCTGATGTACAGGCCCTTCATTCACTTCTTCTTCTTCCGGAGGAAGAATGTCGCCTTCCTGAATTCCAACGTTGTGCAAGACTGCGCAGGCAACAACAATTATAGCAGCTTTTGTGGGCTTTACTCTCAGACAGCTGTGCAGACAGCTAAAACGTCTTTTTAAAATACCAAAGGTTTGTTCTATCAAAACACGAGTCCTACATAGAGAGTTGTTAAATCTAATCTGGCTGTTGTTTCTGGTCGAGTTGTAGGGCGTCATTAAAAATGGCCTGCATGGGTATCCTGAATCCCCAAGGAGGAGTCCATCATGACTACCTGAAAATACATGCATATATTAATGTCACTTAACAGATCTTTCATATCATATAAAAGCCAGACCTAATTAGCTCAGTCAGTAGCACGTTTGACTATCAATCCAGTGGTTGCGAGTTTGAATCCTCGCCCAGCAAGTCTCCATGACGATTGATATACGTCATTATGTCTTGTTATCTTTTGTCTTTCATTTGCATTTTTTTTTATTGTGTATTTGCCAGCACTTGTGTTCATCAGGGCCTCATGGCAGATGATATAGTTCATATAACTTTTAACATTTAAATAAAGTCTTCATTACTAATGTTACTATTTAACTCATCCAATTATCATTACCACTACTTCAGAGGTAGTCTACAAAAAAAATGAACTAGAAATGCCTTAAATGAGTACACATCCACACTGTTTCTAAGATTTATAATTATTATATTTTGGCATGTTTAAATGTAATCTATTGTGTTCCCCTGATATACTCCCTATAAATAGGTATAATTATGGCAATATGTGAGATTCAGAGTATATTAATATAAAGGCATGATATAATAGAAAAATGTTTTTATCCAAGTTTAAGATTTTTATAGACTATAGATCTATGATTATATATTAATAAAACTTGTTTAAAAAATTTAAATAGTCAGTTAATAACAATATAGAATTTATTTTATCCTATAACTTAAAAGAATGCAGCATTTTGTTTTTAAGATATCAAAATTTCCTTGGTGTGTGTAGGGGACACTCCCTCCTACTCTCTGATTCTCCATGTCTTGGCTCTAAGTGCATGAGGTTACAGTTAAAATCTTTTGAATATATCCTCAGCAGGGAAGTTCAAGAGCTGTTTTTGAACCAGTTCTAGAACAGTTCATGAACAGAAAATGGCCAATTCAAGAAATGAATTATCGAGCAGTTCACATAAGTCTATTCAGTCATAAGAAAAGATGTTTTTTTTGTCAATTTCTCTTACACAGATTTAGTAAAGAAGGCCCCATCCCCAGGGACAAACCATGAGAGCCAGATTCATGAAATTCCCAAATGATATAATAATGATGTTTTAACAAATGCAACATTATTACATATTTCACAATACATTTTCAAAAGACCTGCAAAGTTGACTTTCTCTGAAAATTCTGGCATCATGAACGGACCCAGGCCATTTGGAAACACAGTTTGTTATTCGGAATCTGGAATCGCAAGACATCTGAAATCATGACATATATTATAACATGGTGTTGGTAATTAGCCACACATATCATCAAATAATAAGCATGTACTTGCCACACATGACACATACATGTTGAGATGAACATGTACTTGCCACACATGACACATACATGTTGAGATGAACATGTACTGACCATATGTTACACAAACATGCTGTGATGAATATGTACTGACCATACATGACACATACATGTTGAGATGAACATGTACTGACATTATGTTACACATACATGCTGTGATGAACATGTACTGACCATACATGAAACATACATGTTGAGATGAACATGTACTGACATGTTGAGATGAACATGTACTGGCCATACGTGATGCATACATGTTGAGATGAACATATAATTACTATACATGACACATACATGTTGAGATGAATATGTACTGACTATACGTGACACATACATGCTGTGATGAACATGTACTGACCATACATGACACATACATGTTGAGATGAACATGTACTGACCATACATGACACATACATGTTGAGATGAACATGCAGTTGCCATACTTAACACATACATGTTGAGATGAACATGTACTGGATATACGTGATGCATACATGTTGAGATGAACATATAATTACCATACATGACATATACATGTTGAGATGATTATGTACTGACTATATGTGACACATACATGCTGTGATGAACATGCACTTGCCATACTTGACACATACATGTTGAGATGATCATGTACCTACATGTTGAGATGAACATGTGCTGGCCATACATGACAGATACATGTTGAGATGAACATATAATTACCATACATGACACATACATGTTGAGATGAATATGTACTGACTATATGTGACACATACATGCTGTGATGAACATGCACTTGCCATACTTGACACATACATGCTGAGATGAACATGTACCTACATGTTGAGATGAACATGTGCTGGCCATACATGACACATACATGTTAAGATGAACATATAAAAACCATACATGACACATACATGTTGAGATGAACATGTTATTAGCATATGTGACACATACATATTGAGATGAACATGTACTTACCATATGTTACACATACATGCTGTGATGAACATGTACTGACCATACATGACACATACATGTTGAGATGAACATGTACTGACCATACATGACACATACATGTTGAGATGAACATGTTATTAGCATACGTGACACATACATATTGAGATGAACATGTACTGACCATATGTTACACATACAAGTTTAGATGAACATGTACTGACCATAAGTGACACATACATGTTGAGATGAACATGTACTGACCATTAGTGACATATACATGTTGAGATGAACATGACATTACCATACGTGCAACACTACAAGGTTAGAGGCTTGGATAGAAAATTCCGTCTTGAGGGGAAACTGTTTTGGCCAAAATGAAACTCAGTGTACAGTTATCCGAAGGGACAGATTTAACCGAAATTTAAGCCATGAACGATTCTTTTTATTTCCCAACTTTGAAAAATTATTGAAATATCTAATCCTGTTCAAAATACAGATACATGTATCCTTGTCCATTATGCAAGAAATACATGCGACATATGTTTAGATGAACATCATGAGAAGTTGACATTATATATATTGTGGCTGTGATAATAAATATTAATTGTCTGTAATTTTAAATATACAGTGTGTGTGTGTGTGTGTGTGTGTGTGTGTGTGTGTGTGTGTGTGTGTGTGTCATTAATAACCAAAAATATATACCTGTACATTAAGAGCATGGAATCCTTTCCGGTTAACAAAATCTTGCTCATGATCATTTGGTGCCAATATTCTAATGAATGTTCCATCAACTGCACTGATCACGTTTGGAAATCCTGACAATCAATTTTATTATATATTATCACATGGTTGTTATAAATCAAGAAAAATTAAAACTGAAAATATCAATTTGTGTTTTTAATGATTTTTCAGTCCTATTTCCAGAAACATTTCGAGATACATTGTAGTTTAAATTATGTATATACAGGTATATGAAAGTGTACAAAACGTTATTCTTCTTGTAAATGTATAATGTTGATGAAAACATTTGAAAATAGAAGCAATAAATTTCCAATCAAAGATCTGTGTTTGTGATTTGTTAAGCTTTTAACTCATTATCTCTCCTATATATTCATTTTATCCAATTGTGCCACAAGCAAGCTGCAGTCTATTTTCTGTTTAGATCAAGCAGTAAAAAATGTCACATATCATGCAATATAAATATGGTGTAATTAACAGGTGAGGATGTATAAAGAATGCTTCATTGGGAGTCTTACATACTAAATTAGTATATACAACTGGACGTGTGGACTACCAAAACCTTGCTATACTGTGGCATACAGTTAGCCTTTGTGGATATATGGCAAAACAAACTAAAGTTTTGTACATTGTTGTGTTTGCTTTTCTCTGTTCAAGACAGTAAAAAAAGATAGAGATATCTAAAATTATACTGGTCATACCTAACACCGCGAGTAAAAAAAAAAATTCAACCATGTAAAGAATGGAATCAGTACTAAACAGTAATATGGTTACTAAGTGTGCTGAGTAAAAAATGATTAATTGAATATTTAGTGTCATTATTTATGCCATCGAAGGCTAACAGACGATCAGTTAACCTAACCACTGTTTCATGGGATTAACCATTACTCGAGCACACCCCATCTCCGCAAGTAACTTTCCCACTTGAATCAGTGGTGAGAGACGAATGATAATGAGACACAACATCGTATATCAATCATCACGGAGAGGGTTCGAACTTGCAACCCCTGGATTGATAGTCAGATGCATCACCAACTGAGCTAATCGGGCAAAAAAAATCAGTTGCCGATATGAAATGCAAACAAATGCCGATGCTAACAGAAATTGAAGTTTTGTGCATGTCTTATCAGATTGTTATTATCCGAGCATTCACGGTAATAGGTATATTGGGTTAGGTTTACAAGGGAAACTATCAGTTACAGTGTTGGTGTCAACTCATCTTTGGTTTTGTCGAGTTGTTCTTAAAATTAGGGACAAATTGTCTTTTGGACGACTTGTCCTTCATCCAACTCTACGTCTTCTATATTGTTTTATTTAACCAGCTTAAGCAATTCGAACCCACGACTCTCATGTTATAAGATAGCTCGTCAACATGAGGATCTCACTGAATTCCAGTGTTTACATTATTTACAGAATGGGATCATTCATACTGCAAATTTGTAAACAAAGACTAGGTTAGGTTTAAATGGATCAGTGTTAAATATACTCAACGAGAGATTGTCCCAATCAAATTACTGTATAAAAGTAGATTTACAAAAGAACCAGTAAAAACACTTATCGTATTAGTATAAAATCGTCCAGCTGTTTTGCCGCCTTCATGCATGTTGTGTCGACAGTCGGTTACCCCACCCACTCTGACATTGAAACACTAATATTCCAGCATAACTGTAGCTTAGCTGAAAGTTGTATTTAAACTATCCGAACAAGTAAATTATCTCTGTCTTGCCAGATACAGATTCACCCTGATCGCGCTGACAATGGTGATATTCTGCAATATTAATGATGCAGTGATCGCGGCTAGCCACGACTGATTTTATCTAGGTCAAAGCGGTGCAGGATGTTTTCATTCCCGAATGAAAATATACAGGCCTTACATGAGGCCCTGACTTGGGTGTTTAAACAATCAAATACTCGTAGCTCTAATTTATAGATGTAGTTTGCAGAAACTCTTACCTGCAATTCGATAAAATGCCTGCTTTTCTTTTTCTGCATCGACACCATTTGGGAACTTTATCAGCTGTGGTGCAAGACTACAAAGGGCTTTTGTCACTCTACTGACACACCGACTGACTGTGGCAATGAGAGACCCAAAGAATCTCCTACTAAGCGATAATGTGACCCTGAAGCTAAAAATCTCAGCGTCGCTAGCACTTGTAAAGTTTGGGGCACAGGAAAGGAACGCTCGCATATGGGGGTAATTAAATGTGCGATCAAGTTTACAATGAACATAATAGTTTGTTTGTGAAACCGATATCGTGAAAACACATATAGATCGTCATCCGCCATCGGGTCAATTCTCTCACGGAAGATCCGCCGTCTAACGCGATGTCGTCGCCGGTACCTACGTGCAAGCGCCATATTTGAGGAAATGACTTAAGATAGGTAGGAAGCAGCCTCAAATATTTGAGGAAATACTCAAGAATTGAGTTGAGAAATTTCTCAAAAACGTTTCGTGAAACAGGATTTGAGGAAATCTCAATCTATTTATTGAAAATCTCAGATTTGAGTTTGAGGACGGACTTAAGAAGTTTAGTGAAACCGGGACCAGGCCCCGGTTTCACGAAAAAACTTAAGTTATTACTCATGAGCTGACTCATTTAAGAACTTAAGTCCGTTAACAAACTCAACTGAGTAAGATCGTATGAGACTGTTTCATGAAACAACTTAAGTTTTGTCTCAGTTGAGTGAAATAAGCGTCTCAAACTTTATGATTTTCAATAACACAAGCGGTTCCGTTTCCGGTACTCTTCATCGAAAAGGTACGAAAATGACTTAAATACGGGAAACTTTGACGTTTGACAGATGTCGTTTGGTCTGCGCGAGAGTTATGGACGAAAGAAAAAGGTCACAGAATTGGACGGAGGATGAGAGGGTTTCTGCTATAGAAGCCATACACCAAAATGCAGAAACCCTCTTCTGCAAATTTAGAGGATCATCCCAGGGTGCAAAAGCAAAGGAAGACAAATGGCAGGAGATTGCCTTAGGTTTAAATGCGTAAGTACGTACATAGACACTGTGTCACATACGGGTCTGTAGCAGGAGATTGACTTAGGTTTAAATGCGTAAGTACGTACATAGACACTGTGTCACATACGGGTCTGTAGCAGGAGATTGCCTTAGGTTTAAATGCGTAAGTACGTACATAGACACTGTGTCACATACGGGTCTGTAGCAGGAGATTGCCTTAGGTTTAAATGCGTAAGTACGTACATAGACACTGTGTCACATACGGGTCTGTAGCAGGAGATTGCCTTAGGTTTAAATGCGTAAGTACGTACATAGACACTGTGTCACATACGGGTCTGTAGCAGGAGATTGCCTTAGGTTTAAATGCATAAGTACGTACATAGACACTGTGCCATATACGGGTCTGTAGCAGGAGATTGCCTTAGGTTTAAATGCGTAAGTACGTACATAGACACTGTGTCACATACGGGTCTGTAGCAGGAGATTACCTTAGGGTTTAAACGCGTAAGTACGTACATAGACACTGTGCCATATACGGGTCTGTAGCACTGACCTATGACCGGAGAAATATCGCACAATGGAATAATAGAGCTTGAGTACCAAATTGAGAAGTTTCGTACCACATTTAGTTTCATGTATATAAACTTTACTGTATAGTGCGCAATGGGTTATTATGAGAATAAACTATAATCAGTGACTTTATTATATAATTTATATTTTTTTATTTTATCAATTGTAGCGAATGTACATGGGTCATTTACAACAGCCTTGCTGTTAAGCTAGCTTTTATAGCGACATGGTTTAAGTACACTGACTGTATTAGAAGTTAAGCAACGAAGTAAGGGGTTAGTACATGGATGGGTGACCGCTGTCACTTTAATGGTGACAAGGATTAACTTTTTAACCTGCATATGCACGAATCTATCTTTCCTTGGGATGGGGCGGGATATGGCCAGGAACTGCGGGTAGCCACGGGTTGTGTAGTTGGGGCTAAGCCCTAAAGGTTAAAGAGGGGAGAAGTGTAGTGAATGTACATGGGTCACTTACAACAGCGTCGCTGTTAAGCTAGCAACATGGTTTAAGTGCACTGACTGTATTGGAATTTAAGCAACGAAGTACGGGGTTAGTACTTGGATGGGTGACCGCTGTCACATTACAATGATAAATATTGATATCTTATACCCATTGCATTTGTTTCTATTTATGCATTTTTTTATCAATCCGATAAACTGAACAAAGATACAAATATACTTGAGATGAGGTACATGTACTGATAAGATTTTATATCCTTATTGTTTTTCCAAAAGCCAGTAGTGGTACAAGAATACATTTTATTTCTAAAACATCATTGAATATTAGATACATATTTTCATTTCATATGTCGTTTGTTTTTATTTTACAAAGGGCTGGGAAAACATCCTGCTTGAGAAGCACTGCTGATATAAAGAAGATGTACAGCAACATGAAAAGTCGAGGTATGTTTTAATCTCAGTTTAGAAAAATGTATATGTGTAGCAGTTTCTAAATCTAAGTGTATGTTTTTAAAGAGCAAGAATTTATTTTATACTCAATTTTATTAAACTGTCACCGTTATTTCTCAGCTTCATATTGATAAACCTATTGTGATAAAACTTTGTATAGCATGGACAAAGTTTAAAGTACACAGGGAACATATTTTTACCCTCTTTTCCCTGTGTGTAGGACTCACACCACTATTATCTCCCTTGAGTACTCCAGACCTACAGATGAAGGAGGTAGAAATAAAACTTTAGATCTCTTTTTCTTCTTTTTTTTCAGGGCTTTGTACTGCAATGGTTTGTTTTTTGCTAGCATGAGTTAAATGGTCAGTATTTTCGAAATTCACCACTGAAAATTTGATGCTGATACCAGCTTTCTGGACAATTCTGTGTCATTTCAGAATTGTTGGTTCGAACCGCATCTAGGGCAAATAGTTGACGTATTATTACTCTGGAAATTGATAGGTCTCGCAAAAGCATTGAATTAAAAAAAAACACCAACCTAGTCAAGATATGCTTTTTTCCTTTATAATTGCATATCTTAAACCAGTGAAGAATTTGAGCCCAGACACATGCTGCAGAATTTGATTTTTCACTCTGTTTTGGACATAAATGTTACAATGGAGCCCTATGGGAAATGTAATAGTGGTGTGAGACGTGTAGGAAAAATATGTAAGCATAATCTTTCCCTCCTCACCAACAGTTTTATGTTTACTTTATACATATCGCACCAAATCTCTTCCTTTGCACTTGCATATTAAGGGACTGCTAATATCAAGTCAACCAGGATCAAACCCGCAACCTCTGGCATGAGTTGCCAACACTCTTTCTGTCGCACTACCACGGTACCACCCCTTGCTTAGTTAAATATTTATCTTGCTTTCTTGAATTATTTTTCTTCCAAATGATGTAAATTGTACATTAATCTTACTTTATTTAAGTTAAAGAAAAATATGATAGGAACAAAAAGACAGGTGGTGGAGCACATGTTTGTTTAAGTCCAGCAGAAGATTTTGTGTTGCAACATCTCCTTAGTTGCAACAGGGAATCTGTTGAAGGCATTCAGCATGGGATTGATTCTTTTCAGGGTAAGTTTAATTTAAAAGAAAACAAATGTAGCATGTTTATCAAATTCTAAAAACAGCTTTGGTGTTTTTAATTTTCATTTTATTCAAGCATTATTTGTATAAATTGTGAGAATTTGTTTCACAATTAATGTAAACAAATGTAATAATAAGGCTAGAAAATGCCACTGTGTGTAGTGTATTGACACTTGCAGACATTTAATGATTCTAAAGTGTATTCAAAACAAAGTGATACGGCTGATGGACCATGTAAATAATGGCAAACTTTGTAATGAAATAACTTGTTAAATATTCCATATTATGTGAACTCTATTTAATAACACTGTCTGTCTATAGATCTACAACACATCTAAGTAAGGCCTATTTTATATTTAAACAAGTAATTTGAATTTTAAATACTTTAAACAAGGCAATATCCACTCATTATATGATACATATTATCAATACATAATTTATATACACTAATTATGAAAACTATATGATAAAAAAAATTAAATTCAATAACTGAAAGATCATCCAACAACTTGATGACATTGAATTTTAACATTACCAACAAAGTATTGAATATGAGGACAGATCAAAATGGAGGTTTGTATGGTATTTAAGAAAAGGGACCACTTTATCTTTTTTGGAAGATTATTTATGATATAAATCATTGGTATGTACAAACTATAATATCCTTGTAAAATGTATTATTTAACTTGACATGGAAGTAAAATGATTTCTTTAAAATATGTTTATTTTCTTTTTACCAGACTGTGTTGTCTCACTCCCAGATGATTTAGATGGCTTTGAAGTCTTCCCAGGCAACAACATTATTATAAGGTATATATATGTTTAAATATTAATGAATTTAGAAGATGAAAATGCTTATTCTAAATAGATATCAATATAAAGACTTCTCTTTGAAACTACACCATTAATAGTATTCACATAATCTTTTTTGAGTCTTTTATATACATTTTGCAATAGCTTCCTTCCAGAAATGGGTCATTATTAAGGACTTTTTGTTGATGATAAACATACAATATTTGTAATTATAGTTGTATTTTAAGGCCATTGTAAAAAGTTCAAGTTGTCATTGATTTGATTGAGTCATATGAACTATTTCCTTAGCTTGAATCAACCAGTTAATGGTCAGATACTGTTTTGACAAGGCTGCATTATAATGTATAAGTAGAATAATCAAATGTCCATGGCCACGAAGACTTTATCTCATTTTAACCTTTACACATGTAATGTTTGAGACAATCAATTTACCGTATACAAGTATTAGACTTCTTTTACTTTAGTAGTACAGAGGACAACTGGTACATATTCCATGGATTTTGTCCAAATATATGACTCACTGATTTACATACTTGTTTACATATTCTGGAAAGTTTCAGGTGTGGTGGAGGTCGTCCCTGTCTTAAATACCAAAATGTATTTGCCAAAAATAATGTTTGTCAGCTTACCTCTCTCAAATCTATTGCCCAATTCACACTCTCTGAATATCCGACTATCGTGCACACTACCTGGCCACTTTGCCACTATGTTTCTCACTCTAAACCGTGCGTCACAAACCATCTATAAGAGAAATGGCACATTGATGCTTATATTCAAACGGTCGTATGCTGCATAGTTTCATGGAATTGTCTGTCATAACAGAAGAAAATGCAACTGTATGAAATTATGTTAAATCAATGTTTTATAAATGATTTCATAATCTTTAATTAAAATATCTAGGTCAGCAATGTACGCACAAAGGAACAAATTATACCTGTACATTTACTGAGTGAAATCCCTTCCTGTTAACGTAATCTGGTTCATTAAATGAAGGCCCTTTAATTGGAATGTGTGTTCCATCTATCAGCCCGACTACTTTGGGGAATCCTGCAAAGATAACACAAGTTCAATATGTAATTATTTCAATGATTTACATGTAACATTATCGGATGAATTTGTATGCACGTGGACATTTTATGAGGCCATCCTTTTTTTTTTGGGGGGGGGGGGGGGGGGGGGGGGGTGGCAACATGATTTTATTAAAAAATATAAGCATTCCATGTCAATAAAAAGTTTTGATAGCTGCAATTTTGAGTGAGTAGGTAGACGTACGACAAACGATATTTTTAAGGATGGCCTAAGATAAAACGTCCCATTCTCGAGGGCTAATTTTATTTGGTATAACCTATAATCGGTGAGAAAATCTATGGACGCAAGGTGGTTGTGACAGTCGTAATACAATTGGGAATATACTTTTTTTTTTAAGTCTTTCAGTTATTATTTTTATTTTCGTTTTTCAAGTTTTAATATACAGATGGTATTTTGACCGTAAATGTCAGGTGAAATCTAAGAAGGGTAGCATCTATGGATATGATATTTTAGTCACTGAAATATGTGTCTTATCTTAATAGTTTATGATTACCGTTAGGTGAAAAGATTACATCTCTATATCCGTCAATATAGCGTATTAAACTGATAATTAAACTTTAAAAAATATATACATGTATCGGACAGTATGCCGACTGTAATATAAATGTTTTCATATAAATATTGTTATAAAATAAAGAACTAATTTAACCCAGATGTTATTCCTTTAGTTAGAATGTATAATAGACTGTAGCAAATTTCGAAATTTTATATAAAGGTAGGTGTCGTTTTATAAGACATATTTATTTTCCTTTACTTTCGTTTTAAAGCAAGCAAAAAGAAATTCGACACGGTAATCATGAATTGTTTTATCAGTTTACACTGAAATGATATTAATAAGGGGAGGGTGGTATTTAGTGAAATAATACCAATTTTTTTAAGGTAAAGACCTACTAAAAAATGCTTACCCATTACGAAATGGTAGTGGTACGAAACTACAAACAGATCAACGGAAAAATGTTTATATAACACATTAAAATTATAAATAATTAATGACAATTGGCAGTAATAACATGGAACGGCTGTCTATTGGTAGGCAGTTGTCCCGTTGCGTACCCCATATTAAGGGAATCATAAGTTGTCTCCCTTCGCCATATGTTTACATTGGAAACCAATCAAAATCCGTGCTTACTTGCTATGTTGTAAAATTCTCTCTGAACGTCCATTATCTCGTGGCCTGACGGAAAATTTACGTATCTGTCAATGCATATACAGAGTTCTTTGGTAGTTTTTATAACAGCTCTACAAACTGATGACTTGGAAAGTCCATGAGCGTCCCCAATAATGATGTAGTGAGCGTCGCTCGCAAAAAACTGCAAAGTGACGAGTACGCACAAAAGTGGTGGCACAGGTGCAGAGCGTCTCGTTGGCGCATCTAAAGCATTAAACAGCATTCCCACGATGAAAATGATGCTCTCAGGCTCAAATCTGTAACGGTCGCGAATCTCAGACCGAGAAAGATACTCAAGAGGGTTGTTCCGATCACGAAAAACCCTCCCAATCGGTTCTCGCCGGCGCAAGCGTTGAAGACGTCGCTGAAAGTCGGCCATATTTGAGACGTTTATTTACTTTGAGGACGCTCTTAAGCTTCCTCAAAATAACGTACTCAACTCAACATTTAAGCAAAGTACTGAGTACACTATTTTTCGTGAAACGCTTCACAAATATCTTACTCAACTTAAGTCAGAAATTGAGCAAGATACTCAAGTTGAGTCAAATAACAAACTTAAGTTTTTTCGTGAAACCGGGGCCTGGACACTACTATGAAGCTGTTTAAAACTGACACACTACCGTATGATAAAATTGTCCGTATTGTTCTTAGTATGAAAATGGGCATATTTCTAACTAAAAATGTAAGGGCTATGGTATTTGTAATTTTGAAAGACCTAATAAATGAATAGACAAAAATGTATCCAAGAAATATTTACTGAGCTAAAAACTAATCACATTTATTAGTATAAAGGGATACTGATTCTGCATAAGTTTTCCCACGAGTATATGCTCATGACTGTGTTATACACTTTGCATATTTACCACATGTGTGAGAGAGCAGTTTGCGGAGCTACTATTTCTCGTTTATGATGCGACAATGGTTGAAAAGAAGCGAGTTTCGATGAACAATTTCTAAGCCAGTTGTTTTATCTGCCCACAACTTACTCCGAAAAATGAAAAAATAAAAATGCAAAAAAATGCAATATAAAATTATTTGGGGATAGGCCTAAAGGGTAAAATCAATCATTTTATAACTCATGAGTATAGCTGTAAATAGAACTTGAAATGCACCAGAAGCCACCATTTCAAGTTCTTAGTTCCAAGTGTATTGGAGAGCATGACTACCTACCCCCACCCCAACCACACACAAACTGCCCGTGCCTGCACATCCAACTTAAAGGGGAACGCAACGCTGTATAAAACAGGATTATATAAATAGCTGTGAGTTCAGCTTTCTATTAATAGTATCAATATGCATAAATTCGAGTCCATAAAGATATATTAGCTCGTTTTGTAACGGTCATTTTTGCACATCGACTTTGTGGTGGAAGTCGCCATATTGGATACATGCGTGACGTCTTAACTGCACTTCCGGTTTAAAACATAATTAATTTATACGCTACAGCAGATATAGAAACGTGCAATTATAGTCACCGGCAAAAGTACTCGCAAGAATAATAAAATGGATTTTAATAACGGAGAAGGACTTGTGGCCTTCAACTTTGAACCAGAATTTAAATGAATTAGAAAACGAGAGAAATAGTGAGACGGCACAGTCGTTCGCTACCGTACCCTAATTAGTGTAAATCACCTCAGGTTTAATGACCCCAGCGTTTATGACAGGATGTCATATCACATAGTATTACGCCTTATTACTAATTTAAACATTTTCCGTTAATAAAAGTTTCAATATCAATGCAAACTTACAAGTAAAAAATTAAATTATATTATATGATTTTATGTATATTTTTCACAAATTGTATACCAGAACACTATTTTTACAGTAAAACAAACTCTGCTGTTGAATAACATACAAAAGCAAAGCATAAGAAGAAAAATAGATATACATTTTCATGTATTTATGAATAAATAAAGGAACAAAGGTTTTACTTTATCTTTTTTCATCTCGAAGTAGAGGTAGTTAAAATGTCTATTCAAGAATAATGACCTAGCTAACTGTGAAAAAGCCATATATCAATAAACTAAATTGCCTATTGATTATAAAGATAAAATGAGTTTATGAACAATTAATGGTTGACTGAATATTTAACGTCATTTTTTGCCATCAAGGGCTTACTGTACAGAGGTTCAGTTAACATAACCACTGTTTCTTGGAAAGTTAACCAGTACTCGAACACACCCCACAACCGCAAGTAACTGATAATTTTCCCACTTGAATCAGCGGTGAGAGACAAATGATATTGAGACACAATGTTGTATGTCAATCATCACAGAGACTGTCGCCGGGTGGGGATTCGAACTCGCGACACCTGGATTGATAGTTAGACACGTAACTGAATGAGCTAATCGGGCCTGTCACAATTAATTGGCTTTAATTTGTATTTTAATAATAATTTTTAGATACCATGTCGTTTTCACACCTTATGTTTTGGAATTAGCCTCTTCTCTTTATTGTTTATTGGATTATCGCACCTGTTTAATCAGCATGCAATTATAACATTGTGAAAGTTTGTTACAAAATTCAAGCAAATGTAAAATCTATAGACTATTCAAATATAAATTCGAATTTGAAAAATATTTGATTACAACACCCACAAAAATGTTAAAACATGTCATAAAGTTTAGAACGCGTAATCACAGATTGCCTGTTGAAACGGGCTGTTGGAACGGTATCGAACTACATATGCGCAAATGTCCATAGTGCGATTCTAGTGTTGGTGATGAATATCATTATTTATTTGAATGTCAACACTTTCGCTTTAGTAGAAAACGTCTTTTAAGATAAAAAAAAAACTACATTCGACACAATATCAATAGTTTATATAAAGTAATGAACATTAAAACAACAAACATTATAGATTACAGAAAATTGTGTCAATTTATTTAAGAAATCCTTGTACAATTCAACTGATATTGGAACTATTATTGTTGTTTAGATTTGGTTTTTAGTCCGTTAAGAAACTATTAAGAACATACTCGACAACTGACATATAACGACGTCGTTGAATTCTACTATTACGCCAGATACATAATATAATAAGGTCTGGATTATTTCATTTTATATAAAGTTTCATTTAATGTAGGGTACTCTCCCATTGGCAAAACAAATAAAAACACCGAACAACAACAACACAAAGTATCGGAAATCCATTTAAAGTATAACTATAGTATTTTTGCAATATTCCTGTTCTGATCATATGTAATTAGCCTCTACTGTATATTGTGTGTATTTTTTTTATTTTTTATATTGTCATGTATACCATGAATTGAGTGAATAAACTATTGAATTGAATTAAATTGGAAGAGTATTTAAAATCATAAATTAAATTTCAGAAATCAGTTGAGCTATAAGTGTTGTTAGCACATTTTTAAGAGCTTCCCACTGAATAATATTCTAAGTCTATATGTATGTCGCATATGGTAATCTTTGTACTGAAATCATCAGAAATTGTATGCTTGTGTACGCCAAGGCATTGGTACGCTTCATTCTGCAATCTTAAGTCCTGCCCCAAAGTATAAAGGCGTTTTGCGCGTGATGTTACCAGAAGCTTGACGCTGAGGCATTGTAAAATCATATATTAGGAAAATTAAAAACAACGCTGCCTACAAAACATATCGCATTACTCAACCCACTTATTCCGCTGAAGAAAACAATGTTTATGGGTTAAGTCCAATTCAGAATCGTTTTTGCGTTTAATGGTCTTCATTCGATATTCACTAGTGTACTGTATATATATCTATCTATCAATACGTGAATACGTGAATAAGTGTATATACATGAGAGTTTCAGTAGAGAGCAGTCACTAACGACACAATAAAATTTTCGCGAGAACTAGATCGGAAGTGCAGCTATGACGTCACCGAAAACCTCCAACATAAAAGAGTTATAACATGGCGGCGCCCATGATATATAGGAAACGCTTGAAATCGTTCAATTAAAATTTGTTAATTTTTGTATAAGTTACATGTCTATTTAACGATAAATGGCCATTTAAATTCTGACATGCGGTATCCTTTAAGCCAGCTACGCCCCTGTGTACATTCCATTTGTTGATTTTTATAGTTATCAGTGTTTACATAAAGCGTGTTTTGACAGTTTTAAGATAACGTTCAGCACGTGTTGATATGTTTGATATATTTGGGATCCCAGACTAAATGTTCGTACTTAAGTGGTTATTTTTGGGATGTGATAGATAATGTCGTTTAAAAAATCGTTAATAGTTAATGCGATTTAAAAAATACCTTATACAAAATGAGCAAAATGACAAAAGTAACAAATAGCCAATGTTTGAACAACTTGGTTAAATATATATTTTTAAACATTACCGCAAATACCCGGACGTGAAAACGAATTAATGCACTATATATGGCTCTCATCTTTATGGCCTAGATAAGAACATGGTTTTATGGTCATTGGTATGATTATTTTATGTGACACATCTTTCTATTATTTCGAATATGTATGCAACAATTATGATAAAAAAACCGACACACGTATATGTGCCTATAAATTCATTGCATATTTCCGAATTAAATATTCTCGAGAATACAAAGTGTCATCGGTTATCGTAAAGTAATTTCACAACATACATGTAAAATGTTATAAAAATACGATTTCTGTTTATCGTAACTATACATTCTGGGCATGTCCCCAAATAAAGTAGTTATTGTTAATGAATGTGTTTGTGCGGTTATTCAGCTGTCCTTGTCGAATTTAAGTTGTCACTGTGTTTATTATGCACAATAAAGCTTAATCACGTCGTCTCTTTCTTACCTTCCATTTCCAACGAGGAAAAACAAATACAGTAGTATGCCGGTTTCATCTACTCACAGATGGATTCGATATAGTGTTTGGCTGATAAAATTTGCATTATTCGACTGATAGGATATTAACAGGATTGTACATTGCATTGTATGCTGTATTGAGTGTTAAAAACGTTGTTTTGTTAGTTTGGTTTGCGATACAACACACATATGGCGGATTGCCAAAATACACAGAGAAGATGCAGGATAACCTTATTTGGGCATGGTTCTGTTAGGCGCTTAAAATGCTTTGTTAACGATAAACCGGATGGGTTTTCACTGCGAGCAAAAGGTGTAACTGTAGGTATGTATGGATTCGGAGGTCTCAAGTTAAGGAATGACGAACATAAACAGTTACACAAAATGGACACTTCTTTGGCTAGATCAGATATTGTGATAATTGATTTGGGATCGAATGATCTCTGTGACCCATTTTATGATCCTGTAATGTTTGTTAGAGATTATTTGTCTTACATACAGTTTGTTATTATTGGCCTAGGAGTTAAGACTGTATCAATTTGTCAGTTGCTACCTAGAAAGATTCTACCATATGCAGAGTATAATGAACACGTAATTCAAGCGAACATACATCTGCAGCAGAATATTACGCATTGTGACGGTGTGCATTTCTGGAAACACAAAGCTGGTTTATGGAATCCGGGGACAAATATATTCTCGTCGGATGGCGTGCACCTTTCGTTCGATTTGGGCTTCCAAAAATACTTTTGCAGTATTCGGGACTGTATGTTACGTCAACTTAAGTGGTGAGTGTTGTACATGCATTGTGTTATATAGACTAGTAGTGTATTAGACTAGGTCATGGTAATAACCAGTGCTATAGGTCATTATGTATTTTTATACACGCATACAGCTTCACTCATTCTATGTTCTAGAGTTTTTACTAGAGATAAATTGACGCGTAAGGGCACGTACGTTTGTACGATGTGTGCACTATTAATCAAAATCCATTATGGGCTTGACTTATTGGATGCTTTTTTTTTCACTAGTCTTAATCATATGCGACGCTTCTTTCCTAAAAGACAAACGTCTTGACAAGTTGTGCAGAAGTCACGTTTGAATCTGGAAGTAAGATCTGATTGGCTGAAACAAACAAACCACTGCAACATTTAAAAATATTTAGTCTGACGGAAGTCATGGTAGTTATCTTGTACAAGATCGTTGTCATAGAAACAATCTAATATTATACAAATCAACCTAACCCAGAACCGATTATATGATCGGGATCATGCAGACGGTTTCATGTTGTTTAATAGCAGACACATTGCCTGGCTCCTTATATTTATCGTGGGGTGCGCTGGCAATACAACATAAAAGTTGGTAACTGATAAACAAACTTTCCTAATACGTGCATACATGTATATGGTGGAATGTCACATACACAATAAATGTGTGAATGGTGTATGAGCGATAGCGTATGATAAGGTATATGGTAATGTACCGCATTTTAGTATATGGTGGAGTACTGCATGTATATGTACACTATATTTCTATTCGGTATAAAGGAAATTACCAGATATATGCAGCATGTTGGCAGATGTATATAACTAGTATTATAGTTATCTAATGGTAGGTGCCATGCACGTTTTTACTAAAGGTGACATTGGATATATTCGCAGGACTGGTCAGTGTGTCCAAACGACCCAGACGAAAGAAGTCAATAAAAAAATGACGGGAAGAGACACGTAGACCGCTGGACTTGATAAGTGTGATTCCAACAGTCCCTGATAAGATGGACGAGTTCAAAGACGCTATGCTGACATGAATGTAACAACTGAATTATACTGTACCAACGTAACTGCATATTCGCATAGATTGAAGATTCAATACATGAACTTCACAAACTCGTGTTGCATCAATAAATACAGGTGACCGATTATAAAAGTCATTGACTGTATATGTTTTTGTAAACATATGATCATGGCGCATATGCATTTGGTACTGTCTTACAATGTAACGTCGCATATTCGTGTACATATTGCAAAAAATACTTGTTTTATTTGCATCATGCTTTATCAGTTTGAAGATGAAACAATCAAGAAAAAGATATTGATTCATATTCCCAGAACTGGCGCGATGTCTCTAATTTTACAAACACACACCATACTTTATAAAAATTAAATGTCAGGGTGTTATATTGAAATCAATGTATACTGGTCATACCTATAACCGCGAGTCTAAAATTTTGTCAACCATGTAAATAATGGAATCAATAATAAACAGTAATAAAGTTACTTAAGTGTGATAAGTAATAAACAGTTGCCGGTACGAAATGTAAACAAATGCCGACGCTAACGGAAGTTGGAGCTTTGCGTATGTCTGGGATATTGTTATTATACGGGCATTTGCTGTATTAGGTATATCGTGGTATAAGGTATAAGGATATATTCATAGTGTTATACATATATTGGACAGGTGTAAAATTAGCTTTCGTGTGTTCCTTCAATAATCACAATCGCGATGACAGAGACGAACGTAATTGACAGATACAGGTATAAAAGAAGAAAACTATCTGCTTGATTTGTTGGCAAGTTTTTTTTATCCATGCCCAGTATATAGGAGCCATTCCAATCAGTATGAAAGAACATATGTACTAGAATTTTGAAAGAGGTGTCATTAAATAATTGCGTTCCAATTATCCTGAACCGAAGTATATGTTAACGCTGCATTTGCATTCTGGAATTGCCAATGAATTAACAGTTCTGCCCTGCTGGACACTTTGATTTATATGCGTTCTAAATTTTTGTTAGCATTATCCTTGAGAAGTTGAACATTTATTTTGTTTTAATTGGCTTTCAAATTGAATTGGCTGTTCGCTACAACGGGTTCTACAACAAAAGCAAAGATTGGAAAGTCTGTTGTCAATAATTGTGATTTAAAATGAAGTATTGTAAACGTTGAGGACTATTAAATGTTAAACTAAACGTTAAGGACAATTGAATGTATAATTTAAGTAAATAAAATATATAATATTAGAGAAATAAATTTACATGCTGTCTAAACAAGATGTAAATCAAGATCCACAAAGGATAAGTAAACTGATGAGTTGTGATATATATTTGTTAAATTAAATGGCGTTGAGGTAAGAGATGTTACATCAGTAATTCATTGATAAAGATCATGCACATATCACCGGCTATATCAATCATATAAAATAGATCCTTAGTTATGTGCTTAAAATGCTGGGTTATAATTTAGAAATCTAAGTGATATATTTAGTTACATCCGGGCTATTTGGGTGTAAATAACTGAAATGGCGTATACACATAAACGAATGGTTACTGGTTCGTGTTTTGTACACAACCGATCTGTTTAGATAGAGTTGTCGGTAGTTTGTCTTCTATCAGTACATCTAATGGCAACGAGGGTTGATTTGACAGTTATGCTGGTGATGGTATTTTTGTGAATATTTGGAACCTGAGGAAATTGATACTTTTATATAGTTTAGCAATCTCTTCTGAAATATCTAACAGAATGAAATAAAAGACACAAGGGAAATAATCATCTTAGAGAAGAAAAATCTGTGCTAAAGGAGTTGCATCCCTTCTACATTTTAAATTTTAGCTATGGTTAGTGATAGTGTTAAAGATGCAACATTTGGAAAGCGTCATCAACATCAAGTAATTTCTAATTTTGAAATTTCATATGCATCTTTTCGATAAAAGAATTTTTCCGGATGTTATTTTGCTGATTTTTAAAAAAAATAAGCCCTTGCTCTTATTTAAATCGAAGTGTCTAAATTTTTCTGATTATCCTTAACAATGTCCATCTTCACCACCAATCGCACTTTGATTTGTCCGTTTCCATTAAATGAAATCATGTATTCAAATATTTCCGATAACCCTCAATGAAGAACAGCAGATATAGTAAAACACCTTGCATACAGAAAGTCCTTATTCTATCCCAAACATTGTCACTCCAAATTCTTGAACAATTGTACCAGAACTTTTTCCGCTGGCGCTCAGCATTGAAAGGGCAAGGTTAAACATGGTCGGCCCGGTGTCTCTATAATGTGACATGGTGAGGTGTTATACTAGGGTTATGAGGCAAGATACTCCAGTGCTGTAGCTCTTAAAAGACTGTTCAAGCCGAAGACACTGTGGTATTGCTCTGTGTAACTTCAAATCAATACGAAACAATCCTACAAATGCCGATAAAATCACAGCACAGCACAGCCGGCTCAGCACAGTGCAGCACAGTACAGCATAGCACAGCACAGTACAGCTCAGCACAACACAATACAAAACAATGTTATACAATACATTACAATACAATACAATACAATACAATACAGTATAATTCAGTACAATATTATATATCATTACAATACCTTTACAGTAAAATACAGTACAATATAACAATACCATACAATACAATGCAATATAATATAATACAATACAATGCAACAAAATACAATTCAATACAATATAATACAATATAATACAATACAATACAATATAATACAACAAAATACATTACAATACAATATAACAATAAAATGAAATACAATATGACGACATATATGACTCACAAAATAATCTACTGATAAATTTCACTTACATGTAACGGACTAAATATTATAAACATTTGAACGACTACCGCTGAATTATGAAATCCGACCACAATTCATATGTTCAAACGTAACAATTGAGTGCGTTGGATCGACTCAAACCCCTACTGTGCTGTACATTGATTGTTTTAAAATTAGAGTTCATTAGATTGCTCATGGGTAGAACATACAATGACTATTGTACTTGATACAAACGGAGCACATGTATCTAGATTTTAACTGCATACTGTATATAATGACCTTTTACTATTCACCTCGAGTTCTTTTTATATGAAACACAATATTAAATTAAAATTTTATAAAACAGTTTATTTTAACAAAAGGTCAGCTTTTTTAAAAAAAATATGAGAAATAACAAGTAGTTGATGTTTAACACAATTTTTGATAACATTAAATTGGCTTTTTTAAATAGATATTTCACTATTAATATAATTCCCTTATCACAGCTTTTTTCTTTCTTTTTTAAATTATACTTTTTAAGTATATTTTTTTTTGTTATAATGTATAATACTTCAATTTCTCAATATAAACATGTTGCTTGTTGTTTCAAACGACATAATGTTCATTAGCAGTGGCTCGGTGATTTCTGTCATATGTTACATCAAAGATTTGCGGAGTATTTACAGCGTTAGAGTTACCGTTCTTTAACTTCCAGTACGAAATTATTATCGATTTTCGGGACAGTCGAACCGTCCAATACGAAAAATCTATCAAGATTTTAGGGACGCTTTCAGTTTGAAGCTTATAATAACTATTTCTTATGTACAATCACGTGGTACAAATGCTCGAATTGGAACAGCTAGTTAAGGTGGATAATAATCACTAATAATCAATAGTACATTTATGCGATAATAGACATCAGATAAAATACCATTTCCCAAGATATTTATATTTCAAATCACATGACCACATTTTGGTCTAAACAAATTTACAACCAAAATTCTATATTCTAATTATCCATTGGTTCCTGACACTGCTGGAACTGTGTCCCAATATCACGTGTATGTTTTTCTTTTCAATGTGCTAGGCAATTTAGTCTCATGAAAACCAACAGTGGAGAATAGCACGTGCTAATGTTTTTATATGAAACCTGGCATAGGTAAATCACATGAAGCAAGTAACATATAATGAACGGAACAGCTAACCATCACTTTTCTATTCCTTATATCTTCGCCAAAATATGGAATGGCGCTATTAACATTTTTATGCGCAAGTATGTATTTTTTCATAGCCGATATGTTTATTCTTATTTAAATCCAAATTTTAAAGAAATTGCTTCAATACCTTTTTTTACGTGAAATGACGTGAACATGGATGTCAGGTGGCGGTTAGCTGTTCCGTTCAGTATGATTTTTATGTTCTTCACATGAGTATATTATACAGCAATTTTATTTTGGCAATGTAGCCCAGTTGCCTGTGTGTGCCTTGATATATTTTAAAGTAAGAGTTCATTGGTTTGACATCAATTACGTGATTGTTTGGCAGCATTATGAAAATATTGACATTTAAAAAAGTAACACTTTTTATATTTATGTTATTGAAATAAGATTATTTAACACACAGTTTCATAAGATATTGCAAAAAAAGATGTTTATTCAAATAATTGACATTCAGTCTTGCAAAACACACACTTTCTTTAGATATTCCTGAATGCTTTATATTCAAATGTCCTAAGAACTTGGTTAATTTCTGATTGATAATTCCTATTGTATTCTTGTGAAATTTCAGTATATGTATTAACACATAATTCCGAATTAAATATTTTAGATGATGATGTACTAAAATGATTGACATTAAGTATAGAAAACAATCAATTTCCCTTGATTTCTAAGAAAAAAATTGTACTGAAATGTTTGACCCCTAATATATAGTCTAATCTCTAGGTACAACTTGCATCTCGTAATCTGCTGGCGAAATCGTAATAATTTTGCCCGGTTTAGGACAAAAATTGTGTCGAATATTTTCATCTTTTAGTTTGAATTCAAACTTCTGCAGAAGATTGCAAAAAAATAAAAACATCTCGTTGCGACCCAGAGCATCTCCTAGACAATTGCGTGGACCGAAGGACATGGAGCCAAACGCTTCTTTTCTGATAACTTTGCCGCCATCGTCAAGAAACCTTTCTGGTCTAAATTCCAGCGGATGTGCCCAATAGTTTGGGTCATAGTTAACGGAATATAAGTTAGAAATGACAACAGTTCGTTTCGGGATTGTGTATCCATTTATTACGACGTCGTGGGTTGTGCATGTGCGTGGAACACTGAGCGGCACAACGGGTTGCATTCGGAGTACCTCCATCACAGTCGCTTCTACGTACGGAAGATTTGCTCTATCTGCCAGACGAACAGAACGATGCCCAGTCTGGTCAAGAATCAGTTGTCGGCATTTCTCCTGAACCTGTGGAAACTCGATCATATACAGGAACGCCCAGTCGAGCGCCGTTGAGGTCGTCTCGGATCCAGCTTGGAAAAGGTCGTAGATTAGTTTAAAAATGTTTCCTTTATGAAAGTATTCATTTGAAGAGAACTCAGCGTCATCTCTTGACGACTGAATATAGATATCTATGAAATCTCTGATGTTGTCCGGATCGAACGTTGCTTCGTGCTCCTTTATAATATTGAAAATTATCGCGTTGATTGATCTGAAGGCCTCTTCTTTAGCAAGTTGGGCTTTATACTGGGATGGGAACAAAGGATGCATAAACTTCGGGAGAAAGTTTGTGACATTTAAGAAAACACCTTGTCCACTGATACCTATATCAATAGCCCGAAGTAATTCCTGAAATGTCTTGTCTGTATAATCAAACCTGTGCCCGAAAACAACGCTGCATATGACATTGCTGACAGCATATTGAAGAAGGTGGGCCAGATTCGAAGGGTTTCGCTCCTTTATCTCTTGGGCGAGTATATCAGCTTCTTCTACGATCTTGTGTTCAATAGATTCTTTTCCAACTCCAAAATCTCGCAATGAGTGGAGGGCAAACTTTCTTATAATCTTCCATTCTTCGCCATTCGCAAACGACACACCTAAACAAATGGATGAAATAGAGGGTAAACAACCTATTGATAAAAATACTGCAAAAATGTAGATATGTTAATACTTTCAATATTTTCTCATCTGAAAAAAAATTATACAAGCAAAATCTAAGATGGCTTTAGTGGACTAATATATTAAACAAGTATTTTTGGAATCATAAAAGACTAACAAAAGAAGAAATAGATTCAGTAATATTTCAACAAACAATCCAAATTTGAAACGAGGTGACGATACATGTGACTCTTTCGTAACTGGAACTGACATTCTGAAGAAAAGCGGCGTATCCAGGTTTCGTGTAAGGTTTTGTTACAGAACATGTTTAATAGTCATTGTGTTTTACAAAACAAAACGTAGAAAATTATTCTATTCATGGCATTTACATTTGTGCAGATACATTGAGCATTTTCAAAAACACTTCGACCAATCGTCTCGATAGAGTTAAAAGGTCACGGTAGCGCTCACACCTATTTTAAAAAGTTTTTTAAAATATTTCAAGCAAAAAACACCTAGAGACCATTTTCTTAGACTGACATTTGAATGTAACGATACCTATATAGAGTCAAATATACTCTTTCACAATAACATCTACAATAGTAAACGTGTAATCTAAGAATGAAATTTGGATTTTCAAGCTCGAGTCTAAGACATTTTCTTGGTGAATGCGACTCAAGATTGTTAAATTATTTTGAATAGATGCAGATAGCATTCAACTCTGTATATAATTTTTATCTTTTTGGGATATATTTTATCACGTCAATGCATTTATTTCTGTTGATACATTGCCTGCCTGATAAAGATATATCAATGCAAGTTTACCAAGCACATGACGTCATTATGTAAAATTATACATTTTAACATGGGCAGAATCTTTACAGGTTGTTTCAATTTCATAAAAAAGAAGATTTGGAAATATTGATATCAACTTCATCAGGTTTGGCAAAAACAGAAAACAGAGCTTCGTTCTGGGGTTTTTTAAGCCTCCCCTGATAAATTTTATCTAAATGTACGTAATCTTTTTTTCAGAACATCAAAAAGTCACTATGTGAAGTAATCTTTGTCTGATTACCACACAAAAAGTCGCTTTATAACCAACCATAACTAATGCATAAGAAATTAAAAACATTTCATCAAAAAGGCCTCTTTCACTAAAATGTTATTTAAGAAAAAGACAACCTTGTGTGTTTGTTTGTTTTTGTTTGTTCCAAATATCACATGTAGTGATAATACATATAACAAAAATATCCTCTCTCCAGTTTGCATGGTGACAGAAAAAATAGAAAAAAAAATATTTAAAATTCTGAGATAAAAACATCCAATAGACATAATATTATTTAAAAAAGAATAGCCCCTTCAGAAGAAAAATATACATTTAGAATGGAGAGAGTAGAAGGAAGAAGTAGAAACGCTATTCAGCTATGAACTGTTAAATAAAAAGAAAACCATTTATATATATTATTACTTTAAAAATATATCTATTTAACATCATGTAATTTTGTAAGGTGTATAGAAGGATGGCCAACCCCGACCCTCATACACGTATTACTGAGTGGGTGATTAAATGGACCACCATTTTGTGGTTGAAATAAAACAAAAAACTAATGCATAGAAGTTGTAAAATTATGGGAGAGTTCAACTATTAGTATATAGAATGTAATGACTTTACGCTTTTTCTATTGACCTGTCTTAGTATATAACAATCTGGTTTAGGTATACCAGGTGATAATGAAACAATATGAAATGTTCTCCCTGTCCGTCAAATCAGTGCACTCTGCTGCGTTTACCTAAATATGCAATTCTTAACTTCCATTAATCTGAAGAACGAATCCAGCTCTCCCGATTGAGTGCGTTCAATAGCAATTGTTACGAGCACGCTGATTGGTCAGTTGCTTCCGTGAAAGTTTGAACGACGTCATAATTTAGTAAACGTTCAATTGCTATGAATTGTGGGACATAACATTGACACCCTACATACGACATTGTGAACGTTATTCCACTCATAAACAAGGACGTGGAGTAATTCTTTGACCCACATTCCGAGCTCATCCCAGACATGCTCAATAGGAGCCATGTCTGGGGACAAAGCGGACCAATCCATCACTTGAACGTTGTTTGTTTAAAGGTAGGCAGTCGTCCTCTGTTTGATACACAGGGTCATTGTCATGTTGGTAGATTCCATGAGCACGTGCAAATGGAACCTCGTGAATGACACGGCAACGGAAATAAGCACGCTGTTAATGTATGAATCGTCTGTCACGTTCCTATCCAATAGAACTAAGCCCTTTTTAGCATGGCCTCAAACAATGACACTCGTTTCTCCCCACATATCCACTTTCGCTTTTGGAAGATACACTCGTGTACGGTCATCAATGATACTGTCGTTAAATCTGGACTCGTCAGTAATGAAAACTGACTCCACTGTCTATCAACTTGATAACGCCCCCGTTGTTATTGCGATAAACCATTACAACGTAAACAGATTACGTGTTCTAAGGTCTCACTACACAGTTGAGTTTTGTTCTTACTTCTATATAAAATAAGGTCTAGGATTTCACAGGTAAAAAAGAATTCCACTTAGAATTTTTTTCAAAGTATTTTTTTCAAAGCAGGAATGTATACCCACATAAAAATGCACAATAACTAAAAGGTTGTCCACGTTGGTTTTTTGAAAGAGGGTGCAGTGACACCCTGACTTTTTTTTAAAAAAAAGAAGTCCTCAAATGCTCATAAATACATGCATATGTTGAAATCCTATAAAAGTCACATTTTTAACACCCGTGATGTCTTATTGCAGTATATACTATGCCAACTCGTGCTCTACTCAACTGTAGCAAGAAATCACAACCACTACGAACCATTTTGAAAATAGTTCATACCAAAGTACATAGGCCTTTTTTTAAGCGCAAGAATCTTGCTACCGTGGGAAAAAAGGGGCGTAACTGTGTAGTGAGACGTCTATATTGTTTTTGTTTTGTACGAAATTCAAATAAATTTGAATTGTGTCAACATTGTAAGTCATCCGTGTACAAACTTTGCGTTCATAAATCGGTTGAATGTACTAAGCGAAGTATATTTGATAAATGTTGGCCATTCAAGATCAAATAATGATGTGTTTTTAGTTCTGTTTTTAATTGATTATTTCCAGTACAATCACGGTTATATGTGTTTATCTATAACACTTGAACGTTTTCTCTCAATTGATACATGTCGGGTGGAGGTGGATGGGACTCAAAATAGCCCAACCGCTTAACATACATGAGGGCAAGACACGGCATAACGTCAACACACCCGTTCCCCATTTTTTGTGTAATGATACTGAAATATTTTGGATATGCGATCTTCAAATAGATTCAATTTTAGATAAGAATTTGAATCCTGAACAACTTCGACCGTTTCATTATAACTTAAGTTCACGAACTCTCTTAGTGTAAGGTTTGAAGTTATTAAAAAAAAAAGTCGAGAAAATCATTCAGTGCGTCTCCTTATTTTACGATCTTTTGTATGCTTTATAAAAAGTATTATTTCTAAAATTTGTTAAATTACTATGCAAATGGAACGTTCGTAGATGTTCCAATTTGTTCGTACGAAATTCTTAAGACTTACGAAGGTTAGTGTAACGTGACATAAACTCATTCCAATTTTGAATATTGTCACGTTTTCCCAATTTCATCTTCAGCTCCAAATTAGCACGGCCATGGCTGTTACACGCTAAATCTCTTTTATTCTTTCATTAATTGATAAATTCATAAATTCATTCAATCTTTTAATAATTAATTTATAAATTCATTAATTAATTCATCGACGCACGCATGTGTTCATTGATTCATTCATTGATCCATTCATTGATTCATTGATTCATTCATTCATTCATTCATTCATTCATTCATTCATTCATTCATTCATTCATTCATTCATTCATTCATTCATTCATTCATTCATTTATGCATTCATATCTTCATTATGTATTCATGCATGTATTAATTTATGTATTATTTCATGTTTACATTCATTCACTCGGTTGTCTATTCGTTATCTAATTAGTTTATATAAACGATTATTCTTTCAGGCATTCATTCAGACATTTATTAAAACATTCATCATTTATCCACTCATGCATTCATTCATTCATTCGTTCGTTCATTCATTCATTCATTCATTCATTCATTCATTCATTCATTCATTCATTCATTCATTCATTCATTCATTCATTCATTCATTCATAATAAATACATTGATACCATCTTAGAACTGAGATAAACGTGACCACATACCAATTCAATTAGCTATGAACTTTGGGTGAAACTAAGTCAATGCATATACGTTTATCATTGTACAATGAGAAAAGCAGATAAGTTATCGGCGATATCAGTAAAAATGTAATGTAGGCAATGTGATTCATTGCCCAGTTAACAAGTAACACTTTCACATGAACCGTTTTTCGGGACGTATTGTTTTAACCCATGACTTTAGTGGTTAGAGGTCAGTGAACTTGTTACGGCGTTATTGACCGCTCGGACACTTTGACAAAAGCATTGCAGTAGACTTGAAAATATTAAAGACACACTGAAACACATATGCTTCGTTGTTTTTTATGGCAAAATTAAATAGGTAAAAATAGTGCAATGTCTAGGTACACAATTGAATGTGACATATTTTTATTTTAAATGAAATATAACGATTTTTATATCCAAATTAGTCGAAAATAAATGTAAACCGAAGTTTGATGCAAAGTGCAAATAAACGGCGGCTATTAGCATGTCGGATGTGTTCTCCAATTTTTGGTACTTACTACATAAATTACTTTAAAAAAAATGTTTCGTTTGAATTCCTTATGTCAACTTAATCAATGACAATTGGACAATTGATTTACGAACATATGCTGTATTGAAATATTTTTTTTAATAACAGTTTTATAATCACTCACTTTACCTTCAACTAACTATAAGAACAAAATATACTGAACGGGACAGCTAACCCGCCACCTGGTATTTTGTAACTAACATTTTATATGTTTTCTCAAAATAGTATAAAAGCAGTTTCCTTGAAATTTGAACATAGAAAGGAAAGAACAGTTGGACTATGTAATATCATTACTAAGTGTCTGTACATGTCGTTTACAAATTTTAACTGACGCTACTCAATATTTTGACGAGGAAACACAAAAAAATAAATACTGGTTAGCTGTTGCGTTCAGTATAAGTTTTTTTTATGAAAAAGGAAATACGTAGTCTACCTTTGCCATATTCCAAAGCATACTTGAACCCTGCGATCCAATTTGGTCTATCGTTGAAGTCTGTAGCTTGTCTGACGAGAGCCTGGTGAATTGCATCGTATCCGTTGAGGATGACCATGGGCCTATGTCCGACCCAGATGCTCATGACTCCGCCATATTGTTTGGCTGCTTCCGCAAATACTTTATACGGCAGTGCTTAAGTGAGCTTTTTGAGAAATCCGACACTTCCTAGTAAAGGTACAGATGGCGGTCCGGGAGGCAGATTCTTTGGTTTCCGGAGAAAAACGTAAAATAACAGAAAGGTAAGTCCGAAAACTGCTAATGTCCCCCAGTTTGCTTGCATTAGAAATATCTCCCATATTTACTTTCCGGCGTTTAAAATAATCTGATTTTCGACTGTAGCGGTTTAATGTGTGTCATGTGATGTCACGTCGGCGGTACATGAACTGTTGATTATAATCATACCATTGTATATATACTTAATCTCAACATAGTTTATTATCTACTATTTGATAATCCGTCTTTTCCTTCGAGAGGTCAAACGCAGTTACATTGGGGTACATATATATGGCATGTAGAAACAGTACAACATTTTTTGGCGGGGTGGGGGAGGGGGGGGGGGTATGCTCATACACAACATTTTTGAACAAAAACAAATGATTTCTTATCACAAAACGGTATTAATGTAGCATTTAATTTTAAAACTATATCATTTGGGCATCCATGACGACAACACAAAACAAAACAAAAAAATGTAATTTTTCAGTGAAATATTCCATTTTTAAATGTAAGTTGGAAACTTATACACCAAACTTTGACATCTGTCTTAGATATTTAAGAGAATGTAAAAACATAAAAATATATCTTAGCCCAAGCGAGATACACATAATAGGAAATGGCGCTCAATAAAATTAGAAACAATCAGAAATAGCAACCTAAGATACTCAACATCAATATGACATTGTATTGGTTTAATAGTGTACATAACTGATCAGATCTCTCTTTCTTTCTTTCTCTCTTTCTCTCTCTCTCTCTCTCTCTCTCTCTCATTTTCATTACACTGAATTATATAACTTCTGTTTTAAATATAAATTGCAATGTAGTATAATGTAAATTGTTTATGTGAACATGAAAATAAACGGTCTGCCATTTGTTAACTAAAAAAATGGTTAACACATTTTTAAATGCTTTAGGTACCATTTTAATCTGAAACAAATCTTGTAGGGTGGAGGTCCTCTTTAAATAGGTCAGTCACCTGTATAGCATAGTTTTTACCTTTTTACAAGATACAGGATATAACATTCTATTTATAGTCGGTCACTTGACCGTAATACTGATAAAATTATTCTATTAATAGCTACTGGCCGATATTAGCAAGATTAGCACATTATACCACATTGTACTATTATTGCAAATTAGTGTTTTGCATTTTGTGTCAGTAATTCAATTTTTAAAACATGACGATTTTATCACATAATTATGGAAATATAAATAGCAGTAATACGTGTTATATACAATACGACAGGCAGTAATATGGGTTATATACAATACGACAGGCAGTAATACGGGTTATGTACAATACGACAGGCAGTAATACGTGTTATGTACAATACGACAGGCAGTAATACGTGTTATATACAATACGACAGGCAGTAATACGGGTTATATACAATACGACAGGCAGTAATATGGGTTATATACAATACGACAGGCAGTAATACGGGTTATATACAATACGACAGGCAGTAATACGGGTTATGTACAATACGACAGGCAGTAATACGTGTTATGTACAATACGACAGGCAGTAATACGTGTTATGTATAAAACCACAGGCAGTAATACGCGTTAAATACAATACGACAGGCAGTAATACGGGTTATATACAATACGACAAGCAGTAATACGTGTTATGTACAATAGGACAGGCAGTAATACGTGTTATGTACAGTACCACAAACAGTAATACGTGTTATGTACAATACGACAGGCAGTAATACGTGTTATATACAATACGACAGGCAGTAATACGTGTTATATACAATACGACAGGCAGTAATATGGGTTATATACAATACGACAGGCAGTAATACGGGTTATATACAATACGACAGGCAGTAATACGGGTTATATACAATACGACAGGCAGTAATACGTGTTATGTACAATACGACAGGCTGTAATACGTGTTATGTACAAAACCACAGGCAGTAATACGCGTTAAATACAATACGACCGGCAGTAATACGTGTTATGTACAATACGACAGGCAGTTATACGTGTTATATACAATACGACAGGCAGTAATACGTGTTATATACAATACGACAGGTAGTAATACGGGTTATATACAATACGAAAGGCAGTAATACGTGTTATGTACAATACGAAAGGCAGTAATACGTGTTATGTACAATACGACAGGCAGTAATACGTGTTATATACAATACGACAGGCAGTAATACGTGTTACGTGACTGACTGACTGACTGACTGACTGACTGACTGACTGATTGATTGAATATTTAGCGTCATTTTTATGCCATCTAAATCATTTAACCTAACCACTATTTCCTGGGATCCTGGAAGGTTAACCAATACTCATCCCGTCTCCGGAAGTACGATGTAACGCAGTAAAGAGAGATAGGTATGAATCTCTGTAAACTAGTGTTGATATCACCTGTGACTATATTCTATATCCTATATACACCGTTTCATTTGATGATGTAACGAAGTAAAGAGAGATAATTATGTATGCTTCTCTATAAACTAGTGTTGATATCACCTGTGACTATATTCTATATCCTATATACACCGTTTCATTTGATGATGTAACGAAGTAAAGAGAGATAATTATGTATGCATCTCCGTAAACTAGTGTTGATATCACCTGTGTCTCAATTCTATATTCCATTCACACCGTTTCATTTGATGATGTAACGAGTAACGAAGTAAAGAGATATATGTATTCATCTCTGTAAACAAGTGTTGATATCACCCGTGTCTCTGTTCTATATACTATTTACACAGTTTCATTTGATGATGTAACGAAGTAAAGAGAGATATGTATGCATATCCGTAAACTAGTGGCGATGTTACCAGTGTCTGTATTTTTTAATACATTCACACAGTCTCATCATAAGACAAAATCGGTGCCGATGTCACCAGTGTCTGTATTTTTTAATCCATTCACACAGTCTCATTATAAGTCGAAATCGGTGTCGATGTCACCAGTGTCTGTATTTATATTCCATTCACACAGTCTCTCATTATAAGACGGAATCGGTGTTGGTATCAACCGTGTCTGTATTCTTTTTTCTATTCATACAGTATCATTATAAGACGAAATTTGTGCCGATGTCACCAGTGTCTATATTTTATATTCCATTCACACAGTCTCATTATAAGACAAAATCGGTGTCGATGTCACCAGTGTTTGTATTCTATATTCCATTCACACAGTCTCATTATGAAACGAAATCGGTGTCGATGTCACCAGTGTCTGTATTCTATATTCCATTCACACAGTCTCATTATAAGACGAAATCGGTGTCAATGTCACCAATGTCTGTATTCTATATTCCATTCACACAGTCTCGTTATGAAACGAAATCGGTGCCGATGTCACCAGTGTCTATATTCTTTATTCCATTCACACAGTCTCATTATAATACAAAATCGGTGTTGATGTCACCAGTATCTTTATTCTATATTCCATTCACACAGTCTCAGTATAATACGAAATCGGTAATGATGGCACCAGTGTCTATATTGTATATTCCATTCACACAGTCTCATTATAAGACGAAATCGGTGTCGATGTCACCCGTGTCTATATTCTATATTCCATTCACACGGTCGCATTATAAGACGAAATCGGTGTCGATGTCACCAGTATCTATATTCTATATTCCATTCACACAGTCTCATTATAAGACAAAATCGGTGTCGATGTCACCAATGTCTGTATTCTATATTGCATTCACACAGTCTCATTATAAGACGGAATCGGTGTTGATGTCACCAGTGTCTATATTCTATATTCCATTCACACAGTCACATTATAAGACGGAATCGGTGTCGATGTCACCAGTGTCTATATTCTATATTCCATTCACACAGTCTCATTATAAGACGGAATCGGTGTCGATGTCACCAGTGTCTATATTCTATATTCCTTTCACACTGTCTCATTATAAGACGTAATTGGTGTCGATGTCACCAGTGTCTATATTCTATATTCCATTCACACAGTCTCATTATAAGACGGAATCGGTGTCGATGTCACCAGTGTCTATATTCTATATTCCTTTCACACAGTCTCATTATAAGACGGAATCGGTGTCGATGTCACCAGTTTCTATATTCTATATTCCATTCACACAGTCTCATTATAAGACGGAATCGGTGTCGATGTCACCAGTATCTATATTCTATATTCCATTCACACAGTCTCATTATAAGACGGAATCGGTGTCGATGTCACCAGTATCTATATTCTATATTCCATTCACACAGTCTCATTATAAGACGGAATCGGTGTTGATGTCACCAGTATCTATATTCTATATTCTATTCACACAGTCTCATTATAAGACGAAATCAGTGTAGATTTCACCCGTGTCTATATTCTATATTCCATTCACACAGTCTCATTATAAGACGGAATCGGTGTTGATATCACCCGTGTTTATATTCTATATTCCATTACACAGTCTCATTATAAGACAGAATCGGTGTTGATATCACCCGTGTCTATATTCTATATTGCATTCACACAGTCTCATTATAGGACGGAATCGGTATCGATATCACCCGTGTCTATATTCTATATTCCATTCACACAGTCTCATTATAAGACGGAATCGGTGCTGATGTCAACAGTATCTATATTCTATATTGCATTCACACAGTCTCATTATAAGACGGAATCGGTGTTGATGTCACCAGTGTCTATATTCTATATTCCATTCACACAGTCTCATTATAAGACGGAATCGGTGTTGATGTCACCAGTATCTATATTCTATATTGCATTCACACAGTTTCATTATAAGACGGAATCGGTATCGATATCACCCGTGTCTATATTCTATATTCCATTCACACAGTCTCATTATAAGACGGAATCGGTGTTGATGTCACCAGTATCTATATTCTATATTGCATTCACACAGTCTCATTATAAGACGGAATCGGTGTTGATGTCACCAGTGTCTATATTGTATATTCCATTCACACAGTCTCATTATAAGACGGAATCGGTGTTGATGTCACCCGTGTCTGTATTCTATATTCCATTTACACAGTCTCATTATAAGACGGAATCGGTGTTGATGTCACCAGTATCTATATGCTATATTGCATTCACACAGTCTCATTATAAGACAAAATCGGTGTCGATGTCACCAATGTCTGTATTCTATATTCCATTACACAGTCTCATTATAAGACGGAATTGGTGTAGATGTCACCCGTGTCTATATTCTATATTCCATTTACACAGTCTCATTATAAGACGGAATCGGTGTTGATGTCACCAGTATCTATATGCTATATTGCATTCACACAGTCTCATTATAAGACAAAATCGGTGTCGATGTCACCAATGTCTGTATTCTATATTCCATTACACAGTCTCATTATAAGACGGAATTGGTGTAGATGTCACCCGTGTCTATATTCTATATTGCATTCACACAGTCTCATTATAAGACGGAATCGGTGTTGATGTCACCAATGTCTGTATACTATATTCCATTCACACCGTCTCGTTATGAAACGAAATCGGTGCCGATGTCACCAGTGTCTATATTCTTTATTCCATTCACACAGTCTCATTATAATACAAAATCGGTGTTGATGTCACCAGTATCTTTATTCTATATTCCATTCACACAGTCTCAGTATAATACGAAATCGGTGATGATGGCACCAGTGTCTTTATTGTATATTCCATTCACACAGTCTCATTATAAGACGAAATCGGTGTCGATGTCACCAATGTCTGTATTCTATATTCCATTCACACAGTCTCATTATAAGACGGAATCGGTGTTGATGTCACCAGTGTCTATATTCTATATTCCATTCACACAGTCTCATTATAAGACGGAATCGGTGTCGATGTCACCAGTGTCTATATTCTATATTCCATTCACACAGTCTCATTATAAGACGGAATCGGTGTCGATGTCACCAGTGTCTATATTCTATATTCCATTCACACAGTCTCATTATAAGACAGAATCGGTGTCGATGTCACCAGTGTCTATATTCTATATTCCTTTCACACAGTCTCATTATAAGACGGAATCGGTGTCGATGTCACCAGTGTGTATATTCTATATTCCATTCACACAGTCTCATTATAAGACGGAATCGGTGTCGATGTCACCAGTATCTATATTCTATATTCCATTCACACAGTCTCATTATAAGACGGAATCGGTGTCGATGTCACCAGTATCTATATTCTATATTCCATTCACACAGTCTCATTATAAGACGGAATCGGTGTTGATGTCACCAGTATCTATATTCTATATTCTATTCACACAGTCTCATTATAAGACGGAATCAGAGTAGATGTCACCCGTGTCTATATTCTATATTCCATTCACACAGTCTCATTATAAGACGGAATCGGTGTTGATATCACCCGTGTTTATATTTTATATTCCATTACACAGTCTCATTATAAGACGGAATCGGTGTTGATGTCACCAGTTTCTATATTCTATATTGCATTCACACAGTCTCATTATAAGACGGAATCGGTATCGATATCACCCGTGTCTATATTCAATATTGCATTCACACAGTCTCATTATAAGACGGAATCGGTGTTGATGTCACCAGTATCTATATTCTATATTGCATTCACACAGTCTCATTATAAGACGGAATCGGTGTTGATGTCACCAGTGTCTATATTCTATATTCCATTCACACAGTCTTATTATAAGACGGAATCGGTGTTGATGTCACAGTGTTTGTATTCTATATTCCATTCACACAGTCTCATTATAAGACGGAATCGGTGTTGATGTCACCAGTATCTATATTCTATATTGCATTCACACAGTCTCATTATAAGACGGAATCGGTGTCGATGTCACCAATTTCTGTAATCTATATTCCATTACACAGTCTCATTATAAGACGGAATCGGTGTTGATATCACCAGTATCTATATTCTATATTGCATTCACACAGTCTCATTATAAGACGAAATCGGTATCGATATCACCGTGTCTATATTCTATATTCCATTCACACAGTCTCATTATAAGACGGAATCGATGTCGATGTCACCAGTATCTATATTCTATATTGCATTCACACAGTCTCATTATAAGACGGAATCGGTGTTGATGTCACCAGTGTCTATATTCTATATTCCATTCACACAGTCTCATTATAAGACGTAATTGGTGTCGATGTCACCAATGTCTATATTCTATATTCCATTCACACAGTCTCATTATAAGACGGAGTCGATGTTGATGTCACCAGTATCTATATTCTATATTCTATTCACACAGTCTCATTATAAGACGAAATCGGTGTCGATGTCACCAGTATCTATATTATATATTCCATTCACACAGTCTCATTATAAGACGGAATCGGTGTTGATGTCACCAGTGTCTATATTCTATATTCCATTCACACAGTCTCATTATAAGACAGAATCGGTGTAGATGTCACCATAATCTATATTCTATATTCCATTCACACAGTCTCATTATAAGACGGAATCGGTGTCGATGTCACCAGTATCTATATTCTATATTCCATTCACACAGTGTCATAATAGGACGGAATCGGTGTTGATGTCACCAGTGTCTATATTCTATATTCCATTCACACAGTCTCATTATAAGACGGAATCGTTGTTGATGTCACCAGTGTTTATATTCTATATTCTATTCACACAGTCTCATTAAAAGACGAAATCGGTATAGATATCACCCGTGTCTATATTCTATATTCAATTCACACAGTCTCATTATAAGACGAAATCGGTGTTGGTATCACCCGTGACTATAGTCTGTATTCCATTCACACAGTCTCATTATAAGACGAAACCGGTGTTGATATCACCTGTGACTATATTCGATTCACACAGTTTCATTTTAAGACGAAATCGGTGTTGATGTCACCAGTTTTTTATTCTATATTCTATTCACACAGTCTCATTGTTTGTTGTGACTACTTTCCTTTTTTATGAAAATATGATACAAATATATGAGTATATTGTTTTTACATATTAACAGATGTATGCTTTTATGTAATATGTAAACAGTTTAGGGCCACATGTTATAAAAATAATAACTATGACAATCCTCGTCAAGTAACTATGAACATTTTTGTGAGTGAAGATGGTCGTTTTAGTCTATATATAGAACATGATATCTCCCGAATCGGGTATATTAACCCCCAATGAAAAAAACAGCGATTGCTATGCCTGTCCCATAATTCATAGCAAATGAACGCTTAATAAACTATGGCGTCATTCAAACTTCCAATCAACGTGCCCAAATGTGCCGTTATTTAACGGGCATACAGACTAATGTCGTATAGTTTAAATGTAACATGATACCTCAGCATCTGAAAAACACTTCACTTCTACTACACTTCGCTTCTACTACAAATTACCTGTGCATGCTTTATCTCTGGCAGACTAGTCTTTACCATCCATCCAGTAATTACAGTACACGTATTAGTTCTTATGGCAATAGTAGATAGTCAGAATACATCATACTGTCATTCTGTGTTATTCCCAGCAGTAAATAACATAACACCAACAAGTAAATGTACAAGAAATGCCAAAAGAGGAAATTACAAAAATAAATGTATAAAAGAAATAATACGTTTATCTTTAAGTACCAATATGAGTCCGGCGCGCTAAAAAATAGCAAAACAGTTGAATGTCAGGTGACGCCGGAGTCAATCGTTGTCAACATGTTGTTGTCTTTACCGAATTAAAGTCGCTTCACCTTTAAGACCAATGTTTTTATAATAAACTATTTAACACTCAGTCTGATTATTTAAATGCTACCATATAAATAAAGCTGTTTTATGATTGTTCAGAAACATGTGTTCTTTTATGCTTTTGTAATGCATGTTTTGCAGTCAGAATGTGAAGTGTTGTTGTTGTCGATTAAATCGCGTCGCACTCCAAATACTACAAAAGCAATTATCCTAAATCCGATAATTCCCGAGCGACAATAACAAATGCTCGGTTTTTCGGTAATCCGAAACTATCCGGAATTGGTTTCACTAAAATCAATCACGAATACAATTGTTTACTTTACAGACGACATTTTTGAACACTTATTTCTAGAAAGTGTTGTTGTAGAAACTCGCTCAATGAGTTCCGTTCAGACAAGGTCCAGTTGGATAATTTTGTGGACATAAAATGTATAAGCGAGGCATCTTTAATTTGTTTGTGTAAATATAATTAGTTTACTTGTAATTAGATATATTCTGATTCGAGATATGGTTAAATGAGACTCAACATGCAGAAAGGCATCAATGACATGTTCGAATGTTTCATTTAAAGTCATTCACACACTCCATTAACCTGCAATGTGGTTCAAAATCGAAACTTGATTTATTTCACAGTGAGATCGGCCTCATCAACTTTCAATACGACACACACAATGGACACAGCTTCCATTATCGACTCACGTCATATAATTTCCGGTTGACACGAGAGAATATAATGTAATTCCACTGTTCAAATATATAGAGCAATCAATAGCAGGAGATTTTGCAACCATATGTTTATTTTTATCAAATGATGAACGGTTTGTTTCTTATATATGATAAATACACTGGAATATAACTTACTTTCAGAGAACCCATAAACATAATAAGTACATTATATTCTGTCACCGAGAAAAAGAGAGAAATCCATAAAACCTAACTCAATTTGGCGATTTGTATTTGAAGAAATATAAAAAAATGACATAGTATTAATATCTAAAAGAGAAACAAACAAACCGCTAAATAAAAGTGTTAAATGTTCTAAATTTAAGATTTTTTTTTTCTTTCAGACGTATCAGATTGATAGTTCTAATTTGTTCTTATAAATATTTATCAATTATTGTTAAAAACGTAATTAATTTAAATAAAAACCGAGATAAAATATTTGAAAATCTTTTTTTAAGTAAACAAAAAACATGAGACCGTATAATATAGACTCCGAAGATCAAGAAGAACAATAGAAAATTGATTTTTCGCTTCAAAACTTTCTCAGTGATCAAATTAACATTATAATCTATCATCTGGAAGAGTAAAACTGACTGAAATCAAAACTAAGTACGATCGTTTCGGAAGTTTAATGTTTAAATAGCAGTCAATAAGGGATTTTTAGGAATGGTTTTAGCAATATTACAAGCACATATATTTCAGGCATTTCTGTTGGTATCAAAAATTGTGTTTTGGGATGTTTAATTTGACTTTAAATCTCATAATAATAACTATTCTAGGTTGGGTTAACAAAAACGTGAATCGTATATTATCTTCTAATGCTCATAGATTAATTATTTAGGTTTAAAATTAGAATCTATATATTTTCTATTATTATATGATCTATAAATAAATAAATGAATTCCGATTGGCAAGAATAATTCCTCATTAAACAAAACACTATATGATATTGATGACTGTAAAGTTAGTAGGTAGTTCGCAGTTGGTAGTTGGGGATTCGAATAACCAACTACCGACCAACTGCAAGTTGGGAATTCGGAATCGTTATTATAATTACTATTTCATTTACATATTTTACTCGTGTTAATATGTTTAAAAATATAATCAATAATAAATGTATGTAAATTAATATAAAATCTGAATCCCCAACTGGCAGCTGGTTGGTAGTTGGCAATTCACGGCGAATCCCCAACTGGACATTTTGAATCGCCGTCTGGTGAGTATACTCATTTTATTGAAAAACAAACCCGGCCAAAGTGTGTTATTTATTATTATAAATTTATTTTTAATTCAATTGACTGATTAAAAAAATAAAACAACGATTTATAAAAAAATCCGCATCCCCAACTGGCAACTGGTTGGTAGTTGGCGATTCGCCGCGAATCGTCAACTGGAAATTTTGAATCGCTTCCTGGTGAATATACTCATGGTATTGAAAGAAAAGCGCGGGAACGGTGTTTATTTATTGTTATGAACTGTTTTTCTATAGAATTGATTTGTTTTCGAAAACAAATATCGATTTGAAAAAAATCCGATCCCATAATTGGCCATTTTGAATCACCGTATTGTGAGTATATCCGTTTTATTAAAGAACCAAACCACCATTGGTGTTATTATTATCCTAAATCAGTTTTCTTTATTGAATTGATATGTTAAAATAATAAAACAGAGATTTAAAAAAAAAACCCGAATCCCCAACTGGCAGCTAGTTGGTAGTTGGCGATTCGCGGCGAATCCCCAACTGGACATTTTGAATCGCCTCCTGGTGAATATACTCATGGTATTGAAGGAACAGCGCGGGAACGGTGTTTATTTATTGTTATGAACTGTTTTTCTATGAAACTGATTTGTTTTAAAAAACAAATATCGATTTAAAAAAAAAAATGAATTCCAAATTTGCCATTGTGAATCACCGGATTGTGAGTATATCCGTTTTATTGAAGAACCAAACAACCATTGGTGTTATTATTATCCTGAATCTGTTTTCTTTATTGAATTGATATGTTAAAATAATAAAACAGCGGTTTAAAAAAAAATCCGAATCCCCAATTGGCAGCTAGTTGGTAGTTGGCGATTCGCCGCGAATCCCCAACTGGACATTTTGAATCGCCGTCTGGTGAGTATACTCATTTTATTGAAGAACCATCCCGGCAAAAGTGTGTTATTTATTATTATAAACTCATTTTTAATTGAATTGAATTATTACAAAAATAAAACAACGATTTAAAAAAAATCCGAATCCCCAACTGGCAACTGGTTGGTAGTTGGCGATTCACCGCGAATCCCCAACTGGAAATTTTCAATCGCTTTCTGGTGAATATACTCATGGTATTGAGGGAACAGTGCGGGAACGGTGTTTATTTATTGTTATGAACTGTTTTTCTATAGAATTGATTTGTTTTCGAAAACAAATATCGATTTGAAAAAAATCCGATTCAATAATTGGCCATTTTGAATCACCGTATTGTGAGTATATCCGTTTTATTGAAGAACCAAACCACCATTGGTGTTATTATTATCCTAAATCTGTTTTCTTTATTGAATTGATATGTTAAAATAATAAAACAGCGATTTAAAAAAAAAATCCGAACCCCCAACTGGCAGCTAGTTGGTAGTTGGCGATTCGCGGCGAATCCCCAACTGAACATTTTGAATCGCCGTCTGGTGAGTATACTCATTTTATTGAAGAACCAACCCGGCAAAAGTGTGTTATTTATTATTATAAACTTATTTTTAATTGAATTGATTGAATAAAGAAATAAAACAACGATTTAAAAAAATCCGAATCCCCAACTGGCAACTGGATGGTAGTTGGCGATTCGCCGCGAATCCCCAACTGGAAATTTTCAATCGCCTCCTGGTGAATATACTCATGGTATTGAAGGAACAGCGCGGGAACGGTGTTTATTTATTGTTATGAACTGTTTTTCTATGCAATTGATTTGTTTTCAAAAACAAATATCGATTTGATAAAAAAAGAATCCCAAATTTGCCATTTTGAATCACCGTCTTGTGAGTATATTCGTTTTATTGAAGAAACAAACCACCATTGGTGTTATTATTATCCTTAACCTGTTTTCTTTATTGAAATGATTTGTTAAAATAATAAAACAGCGATTTTAAAAAAAAATCCGAATCCCCAACTGGCAGCTGGTTGTTAGTTGGCGATTCGCGGTGAATCCATAACTGGACATTTTGAATCGCCGTCTGGTGAGTATACTCGTTATTTCGAAGAACCAACTCTGCAAAAGTGTGTTTTTTATTATCATAAACTTATTTTTAATTGAATTGATTGAATAAAGAAATAAAATAACGATTTTTAAAAAATCCGAATCCCCAACTGGCAACTGGATGGTAGTTGTCGATTCGCTGCGAATCCCCAACTGGAAATTTTAAATCGCCTCCTGGTGAATATACTCATGGTATTACAGGAACAGCGCGGGAATGGTTTTTATTTATTGTTATGAACTGTTTTTCTATGGAAATGATTTGTTTTCAAAAACAAATATCGATTTGAAAAAAAAAACGAATTCCAAATTTGATTTTGAATCACCGTATTGTGAGTATATTCGTTCTATTGAAGAAACAAACCACCATTGGTGTTATTATTATCCTGAATCTGTTTTATTTATTGAATTGATATGTTAAAATAATAAAACAGCGATTTAAAAAAAAAAATCCGAATCCCCAACTGGCAGCTAGTTGGTAGTTGGCGATTCGCGGCGAATCCCCAACTGGACATTTTGAATCGCCATCTGATAAATGTTCGATTCCAAAAAACTATGAAAATTATAACGGTTTGTCACTTGTTGAGTTATGTTGTACGTATGGTGTTTATACATTAAATGACTGTCTATTTAGTGATATGGATGGTACTTTTATATGTTTTGCCAATAATGAGGCAAGTATTGTTGTCTATGATAGCCTTCTCCAGTTAAGCATATTACTGACTTTAAAATCGGGGATAGAGATAATTCTGTACACTTCCACATTCTTTGTCAAAATTGTATTAAATCGTGTCCACATAACCAGTTCTCCAATATTATTGACAGTTCAAATTTCCGTACTTGGAAAATAATATCAATGGACAGATTTTACTAATCATACATCTATGTATAGCAATTTTAAGTATGTGTTAAGATTAATAGTAGATTAACTGAGATTTTGACATGTGACATTGGAACCAGGCAATGCTGTGTGGTCAGTCCCATTATATTCTCTATGTCATGTTTTTACAAGAACAAAAAGAAATTTTAGATATATCGATTGAGGATATATTTTCAAAAGCAAAACACGTTATGTAAGCATAAACGATGCTTGAAACTGAAACTATTCAATATAAGTGTTATTTTTTTATTTCTATGTATTTTTATTATAATTCTATGACATTGCTGTAGTAATGAACTATGGATGTTGTTGTATGGCTCTGATATATGTTGTGATATGTAGTAAATAATCGGTGATAGTGTGACAGGGCTCTGGTAATCAAACTGTATGCGCCATTTTACTTCAATGTACAGAGTTAATAAACTTGTTTACGATGGAAGATGTTGATGGTTCTATGTCCATCATTTAACAATGGTGTGTATATACTGGTCGTGCCAATGTTAGCGTCTGTTACCAGAGAAAAATTTTTTTTTTCAATCTTTATGTTAGTATAACTTTTAATCATGATTCAGGTGAAGATACTTGTAAAGTTACGATAGATGTTTTGTTGATCATGGTTATATAAAATAATTTCAGTCTCGATAGCTTTTCTATAGTAAATATATACAGGAGAACTGTACACGGCGGGCTGGGATACTGCATGTGGCTTGAACCACTTTTCTTATCCAGGTTGAATTCTTATTTCGATGTATATAAATGTATATGTGTGGTATGATGTTGAACAATATTTTGGTCGAACAATCCTTAAATCGAGCTATATTATCCAGTCCCGTCGGGTTCGAGCTATCTGGAAATAATACTGTTTATATAAAACGTTATTTCAGCATGGTTGACTTTTAAATGTAAGCTAACCACAATTCCGTTTATGTGGTTATATCACAGACAACTTATGTTATGTCATATTCTTATCACCTACCATGTACAAATAATGGGAAACCGTAATAAAAGATATAAAAAGTAAACTGATACGTGTTTATTGTGATGTTTTGTTATCTGATGACGTGTCTCCACAAAGTACTCAAAGAATTATAATTGCGGCTATTTATAGAATAATTGGTGTCATATCACTGGTTGAATATACTCACATTGTGTTAAACACATTTATGCCCTCTACATAAAAATACAATCAAAGTCATTCCGTTAATTGTTATTTTTGTGAATAATATTACAAATACATTTAGTAAACTATGTTGAAATTTTGCGGTAATCGTATCTTCTACGAAAAAAGAGGTCAATGAATATAGTACTAACTACCAACCAGCTCCCAGTTGGCGATTCGGATTTTTTTAAATCGATGTTTTATTATTTCAAGGAATCAATTCAATAGAAAAAGAGCTTAAAATAATAAAAAAGACACCAGGACCGCACAATATAAAGAGTATACTTACCAGACGGCGATTCAAAATGGCTGGTTGGGGATTCGCGGCGAATCGGATTTTTTTTTAAAATCACTTTTTTGTTATTTTAATCAATCAATTCAATAAAAAAACAAGACCATTCACACGTTGTTCGTTCAATACCATGAGTATATTCATCAGGAGGCGGTTAAAAATTTCCACAAACTAGCAATCAGCTGCCATTTAGGGATTCGGATTATTTTTTTCAGATCGATATATGTTTAAAAAAAGAACTAGTTCTATAGAAAAACAATTGAAAATAACAAATAAACAACATTCCAGCGTTGTTCCTTCAAAACCATGAGTATATTCATCAGGAGGCGATTCAAAATTTCTATTTTGGGATTCGCGGCGAATCGCCAACTACCAACCAGCTGTCAGTTGGGGATTCGGATTACTTTAAATCGTTGTTTTATAATTTTAATCAATCAATTCAATTAAAAATAAGTTTATAATAATAAATAACACACTTTGGCCGGGTTGCTTCTTCAATAAAATGAGTATACTCACCAGACGGCGATTCAAAATGTCCAGTTAGGGATTCGCGGCGAATCGCCAACTACCAACCAGTTGCCAGTTGGGGATTCGGATTTTTTTAAATCGTTGTTTTATAATTTTAATCAATCAATTCAATTAAAAATAAGTTTATAATAATAAATAACACACTTTTACCGAGTTTGTTCTTCAATATAATGAGTATTCTCACCAGACGGCGATTCAAAATGTCCAGTTGGGGATTCGCCGCGAATCGACAACTACCAACTAGCTGCCAGTTGGGGATTCGGATTTTTTTTTAAAATCGCTGTTTTATTATTATAACAAATCAATTCAATAAAGAAAACAGATTTAGGATAATAATAGCACCAATGGTGGTTAATTCTTCAATAAAACGAATATACTCACAATACGGTGATTCAAAATGGCAAATTTGGGATTCGTTTTTATTTTTCAAATCGATATTTATTTTTGAAAACAAATCAATTCCATAGAAAAACAGTTCATAACAATAAATAAACACCGTTCCCGCACTGTTCCTTCAATACCATGAGTATATTCACCAGGAGGCGATTCAAAATTTCCAGTTGAGGATTCGCGGCGAATCGCCAACTACCATCGAGTTGCCAGTTGGGGATTCGGATTTTTTTTTAAATCGTTGTTTTATTTCTTTATTCAATCAATTCAATTAAAAATAAGTTAATAATAATAAAAAACACCCTTTTGCAGAGTTGGTTCTTCGAAATAACGAGTATACTCACCAGACGGCGATTCAAAATGTCCAGTTGGGGATTCACCGCGAATCGCCAACTACCAACCAGCTGCCAGTTGGGGATTCGGATTTTTTTATAAATCGCTGTTTTATTATTTCAACAGATGTATTCAATAAAGAAAACAGGTTTAGGATAATAATAACACCATTGGTGGTTTGGTTCTTCAATAAAACGAATATACTCACAAGACGGTGATTCAAAATGGCCAATTTGGGATTCGGATTTTTTTCAATTCGATATTTGTTTTCGAAAACAAATCGATTATATAGAAAAACAGTTCATAACAATAAATAAACATTGTTCCCGCGCTGTTCCTTCAATACCATGAGTATATTCACCAGTAGGCGATTCAAAATTTCCAGTTGGGGATTCGCGGCGAATCGCAAACTACCAACCAGTTGCCAGTTGGGGATTCAGATTTTTTTTAAATCGTTGTTTTATAATCTTAATCAATCAATTCAATTAAAAATAAGTTTATAATAATAAATAACACAATTTTGCCGGGTTGGTTCTTTAATATAATGAGTATACTCACCAGACGGCGATTCAAAATGTCCAGTTATTGTTATGAACTGTTGCCAGTTGGGGATTCGGATTTTTTAAAAATCGTTATTTTATTTCTTTATTCAATCATTTCAATTAAACATAAGTTTATGATCATAAAAAACACACTTTTGCAGAGTTGGTTCTTCAAAATAACGAGTATACTCACCAGACGGCGATTCAAAATGTCCAGTTGGGGATTCACCGCGGATCGCCAACTAACAACCAGCTGCCAGTTGGGGATTCGGATTTTTTTTTAAAATCGCTGTTTTATTATTTTAACAAATCAATTCAATAAAGAAAATAGGTTAAGGATAATAATAACACCGATGGGTGTTTGTTTCTTCAATAAAACGAATATACTCACAAGACGGTAATTCAAAATGGCAAATTTGGGATTCTTTTTTCTTTTCAAATCGATATTTGTTTTTGAAAACAAATCAATTACATAGAAAAACAGTTCATAACAATAAATAAACACCGTTCCCGCGCTGTTCTTTCAATACCATGAGTATATTCACCAGGAGGCGCTTCAAAATGCAGCGAATCGCCAACTACCATCCAGTTGCCAGTTGGGGATTCGGATTTTTTTTTTAAACCGCTGTTTTATTATTTTAACATATCAATTCAATAAAGAAAACAGATTCAGGATAATAATAACACCAATGGTTGTTTGGTTCTTCAATAAAACGAATATACTCACAATACGGTGATTCAAAATGGCCAATTATGGAATAAGATTTTTTTCAAATCGATAATTGTTTTCGAAAACAAATCAATTCTGTAGAGAAACAGTTCATAACAATAAATAAACACCGTTCCCGCACTGTTCCTTCAATACCATGGGTATATTCACCAGGAAGCGATTCAAAATTTCCAGTTGGGGGATTCGCGGCGAATCGCCAACTACCAACCAGTTGCCAGTTGGGGATTCGGATTTTTTTTAAATCGTTGTTTAATTTTTGTAATAATTCAATTCAATTAAAAATGAGTTTATAATAATAAATAACACACTTTGGCCGGGATGGTTCTTCAATATAATGAGTATAGTCACCAGACGGTGATTCAAAATGTCCAGTTTGGGATTCGCGGCGAATCGCCAACTACCAACTAGCTGCCAGTGGGGGATTCGGATTTTTTTTTAAACCGCTGTTTTATTATTTTAACATATCAATTCAATAAAAAAAACAGATTCAGGATAATTATAACACCAATGGTTGTTTGGTTCTTCAATAAAACGAATATACTCACAATACGGTGATTCAAAATGGCCAATTATGGAATAAGATTTTTTTCAAATCGATATTTTTTTTCGAAAACAAATCAATTCTATAGAGAAACAGTTCATAACAATAAATAAACACCGTTCCCGCACTGTTCCTTCAATACCATGAGTATATTCACCAGGAAGCGATTCAAAATTTCCAGTTGGGGGATTCGCGGCGAATCGCCAACTACCATCCAGTTGCCAGTTGGGGATTCGGATTTTTTTTTAAATCGTTGTTTTATTTTTTTAATCAATAAATTCAATTAAAAATAAGTTTATAATAATAAATAACACACTTTTACCGGGTTGGTTCTTCAATATAATGAGTATACTCACCAGACGGTGATTCAAAATGTCCAGTTGGGGATTCGCAGCGAATCGCCAACTACCAACCAGCTGCCAGTTGGGGATTCGGATTTTTTTTTAAATCGCTGTTTTATTATTTTAATATATGAATTCAATAAAGAAAACAGATTTAGGATAATAATAATACCAATGGTGGTTTGGTTCTTCAATAAAACGAATAAACTCACAATACGGTGATTCAAAATGGCCAATTATGGAATCGGATTTTTTTCAATTCGATATTTGTTTTCGAAAACAAATCAATTCTATAGAAAAACAGTTCATAACAATAAATAAACACCGTTCCCGCACTGTTTCTTCAATACCATGAGTATATTCACCAGGAAGCGATTCAAAATTTCCAGTTGGGGATTCGCGGCGAATCGCCAACTACCAACCAGTTGCCAGTTGGGGATTCGGATTTTTTTTAAATCGTTGTTTAATTTTTGTAATAATTCAATTCAATTAAAAATAAGTTTATAATAATAAATAACACACTTTGGCCGGGATGGTTCTTCAATATAATGAGTATAGTCACCAGACGGTGATTCAAAATGTCCAGTTGGGGATTCGCGGCGAATCGCCAACTACCAACTAGCTGCCAGTTGGGGATTCGGATTTTTTTTAAACCGCTGTTTTATTATTTTAACATATCAATTCAATAAAGAAAACAGATTCAGGATAATTATAACACCAATGGTTGTTTGGTTCTTCAATAAAACGAATATACTCACAATACGGTGATTCAAAATGGCCAATTATGGAATAAGATTTTTTTCAAATCGATATTTGTTTTCGAAAACAAATCAATTCTATAGAGAAACAGTTCATAACAATAAATAAACACCGTTCCCGCACTGTTCCTTCAATACCATGAGTATATTCACCAGGAAGCGATTCAAAATTTCCAGTTGGGGGATTCGCGGCAAATCGCCAACTACCATCCTGTTGCCAGTTGGGGATTCGGATTTTTTTTAAATCGTTGTTTTATTTTTTTAATCAATAAATTCAATTAAAAATAAGTTTATAATAATAAATAACACACTTTTACCGGGTTGGTTCTTCAATATAATGAGTATACTCACCAGATGGTGATTCAAAATGTCCAGTTGGGGATTCGCAGCGAATCGCCAACTACCAACCAGCTGCCAGTTGGGGATTCGGATTTTTTTTTAAATCGCTGTTTTATTATTTTAATATATGAATTCAATAAAGAAAACAGATTTAGGATAATAATAATACCAATGGTGGTTTGGTTCTTCAATAAAACGAATAAACTCACAATACGGTGATTCAAAATGGCCAATTATGGAATCGGATTTTTTTCAATTCGATATTTGTTTTCGAAAACAAATCAATTCTATAGAAAAACAGTTCATAACAATAAATAAACACCGTTCCCGCACTGTTTCTTCAATACCATGAGTATATTCACCAGGAAGCGATTCAAAATTTCCAGTTGGGGATTCGCGGCGAATCGCCAACTACCAACCAGTTGCCAGTTGGGGATTCGGATTTTTTTTAAATCGTTGTTTAATTTTTGTAATAATTCAATTCAATTAAAAATGAGTTTATAATAATAAATAACACACTTTGGCCGGGATGGTTCTTCAATATAATGAGTATAGTCACCAGACGGTGATTCAAAATGTCCAGTTGGGGATTCGCGGCGAATCGCCAACTACCAACTAGCTGCCAGTGGGGGATTCGGATTTTTTTTTAAACCGCTGTTTTATTATTTTAACATATCAATTCAATAAAGAAAACAGATTCAGGATAATTATAACACCAATGGTTGTTTGGTTCTTCAATAAAACGAATATACTCACAATACGGTGATTCAAAATGGCCAATTATGGAATAAGATTTTTTTTAAATCGATATTTGTTTTCGAAAACAAATCAATTCTATAGAGAAACAGTTCATAACAATAAATAAACACCGTTCCCGCACTGTTCCTTCAATACCATGAGTATATTCACCAGGAAGCGATTCAAAATTTCCAGTTGGGGGATTCGCGGCGAATCGCCAACTATCATCCAGTTGCCAGTTGGGGATTCGGATTTTTTTTTAAATCGTTGTTTTATTTTTTTAATCAATAAATTCAATTAAAAATAAGTTTATAATAATAAATAACACACTTTTACCGGGTTGGTTCTTCAATATAATGAGTATACTCACCAGACGGTGATTCAAAATGTCCAGTTGGGGATTCGCAGCGAATCGCCAACTACCAACCAGCTGCCAGTTGGGGATTCGGATTTTTTTTTAAATCGCTGTTTTATTATTTTAATATATCAATTCAATAAAGAAAACAGATTTAGGATAATAATAATACCAATGGTGGTTTGGTTCTTCAATAAAACGAATAAACTCACAATACGGTGATTCAAAATGGCCAATTATGGAATCGGATTTTTTTCAATTCGATATTTGTTTTCGAAAACAAATCAATTCTATAGAAAAACAGTTCATAACAATAAATAAACACCGTTCCCGCACTGTTTCTTCAATACCATGAGTATATTCACCAGGAAGCGATTCAAAATTTCCAGTTGGGGATTCGCGGCGAATCGCCAACTACCAACCAGTTGCCAGTTGGGGATTCGGATTTTTTTTTAAATCGTTGTTTAATTTTTGTAATAATTCAATTCAATTAAAAATAAGTTTATAATAATAAATAACAAACTTTGGCCGGGATGGTTCTTCAATATAATGAGTATACTCACCAGACGGTGATTCAAAATGTCCAGTTGGGGATTCGCGGCGAATCGCCAACTACCAACTAGCTGCCAGTTGGGGATTCGGATTTTTTTTTTAAACCGCTGTTTTATTATTATAACATATCAATTCAATAAAGAAAACAGATTCAGGATAATAATAACACCAATGGTGGTTTGGTTCTTCAATAGAACGAATATATTCACAATACGGTGATTCAAAATGGCAAATTTGGAATTCGTTTTTTTTCCAAATCGATATTTGTTTTTGAAAACAAATCAGTTCCATAGAAAAACAGTTCATAACAATAAATAAACACCGTTCCCGCGCTGTTCCTTCAAAACCATGAGTATATTCACCAGGAAGCGATTCAAAATTTCCAGTTGGGGGATTCGCGGCGAATCGCCAACTACCAACCAGTTGCCAGTTGGGGATTCGGATTTTTTTTAAATCGTTGTTTTATTTTTGTAATAAATCAATTCAATTAAAAATAAGTTTATAAAAATAAATAACACACTTTTGCCGGGTTGCTTCTTCAATAAAATGAGTATACTCACCAGACGGTGATTCAAAATGTCCAGTTGGGGATTCGCAGCGAATCGCCAACTACCAACTAGCTGCCAGTCGGGGATTCGGATTTTTTTTTTAAACCGCTGTTTTATTATTTTAACATATCAATTCAATAAAGAAAACAGATTCAGGATAATAATAACACCAATGGTGGTTTGGTTCTTCAATAAAACGAATATACTCACAATACGGTGATTCAAAATGGCAAATTTGGGATTCGTTTTTTTTTTCAAATCGATATTTGTTTTTGAAAACGAATCATTTCCATAGAAAAACAGTTCATAACAATAAATAAACACCGTTCCCGCGCTTTTCTTTTAATACCATGAGTATATTCACCAGGAAGCGTTTCAAAATTTCCAGTTGGCGATTCGTTGTTTTATTTTTTTAATCAGTCAATTCAATTAAAAATAAATTTATAATAATAAATAACACACTTTGGCCGGGTTGGTTCTTCAATAAAATGAGTATACTCACCAGACGGCGATTCAAAATGTCCAGTTGGGGATTCGCCGTGAATCGCCAACTACCAACCAGCTGCCAGTTGGGGATTCAGATTTTATATTAATTTACAAACATTTATTATTGATTATATTTTTAAACATATTAACACGAGTAAAATATGTAAATGAAATAGTAATTATAATAACGATTCCGAATCCCCAACTTGCAGCTGGTCGGTAGTTGGTTATTCGAATCCCCAACTACCAACTGCGAACTACCTACTAACTTTACAGTCATAGCTATATAATCATGTTTGATTTTGAATGTGTGGAACCGAAGTTTGCAAAGGCTATTAGATAAGTGTTGCACGAACTTGATTTGTCCAGTAATTTTGGAAAGGAAATACAGTTGTGAGAATAACATGCATTAAGTTGGAGCCAGACATATGATTGGATAGTAATGATGGGGGTTATATGTATAATAACACAGTCTAGTGAAAACATCTTAATAGCACTTACGCGGGAAATGAAACGAAACTGACTGTCCAATGTTCCTGATGACTGAAATAGCAAACAATTGTAATTTTAAGTGTATCGTCATTGTCACATTGGTTTGGCACGGAAGTAATTGTCATGTGCGCATTATACTCGTGATTATATGGCACTGTGTGTAAGTTTAATTGCACCAACCGCATCAACCGCACAAACCACACCAACTGCACCAACGGTTATGCGGATGTGCTACAGTCAAACATGCGTAAGCGGTCTTCTGTATATAAGGCAGTCACTTGTATCAAACAGTCTCATGAGCTTTTTTGCCATTTCTATGATTTCAGAGTAAATTAAAGTGTTTTAAACATCAAACGCCACTTTTTGTTCTTCACTTGACTGGCCGCTTAACAAAGATTTGACTGTATATATATTGTATCTCTTCATTTCGTGCTCTTTATAGATTTAATTTTTGGAAATGAAAAACACATTTCTTAAGATCTGAATCTAAACTATATTTCACTGTTAAACTGGTCATAATTCTCCCTGCCACCATGGGACATTCAATAACGAGGCTCAAAAGTACATATGTCTGGTAACGTTGATTGGTCAATAACTTCAACTAAATGCGAAACCACTGAAACGTGCATTTCGCTGAAACGTTTACTTTATTTGCCAACGTTTGATAACAGAAATCAACTGAGCGACATGTTCGCTTTAAACGTTCGCTAACATCACTGAGAATTGTGTGTGTATTTAATCACATGACTTAAAGAGAAACGGAGGGCCAGCGCCGCGTAATGTGGTCCAATATTTTTATCACAGTTTGTGTTTATAAAACAGAGTTAATAGTCATGCTTTAAACGTGTTAAATGAAAGAAGATAACTGCCCAGGATATCGGCAGCATAGACGTTTGGCTTGTGAGCGAAAAGTTTTTTTTTCGTTACGTGTCAAATAGCCAAATTTTGTATTAATGTATTCATTTGGCATTATTGAAACTTATAGATTATTATATACGATACATCACCAGATAAGATGAACATTACAATATTATATTCTGGGAAAACTTGGCTTTTTTTAATGTTGTGCAGACAGCATTTATGTCTGATAGTCATTTCCAAGTTAAACAAAATTATTTATTGTTAGCTTCTCGTCATTAATTATATTCCTTTTTGTTATAATATCAATTTCATTTTTATCAAACAACAAAATACATTTTATCAATGAGCATCCCTCGGTGTACAGTTACAATTAACACTTTTGCAATTAACGTCACGTGTTTCGACGTGTTTCAATGACGTTACGTCATTTCGTGTTTATGATTCAACATGTCAATGCATTTTTCAATGTATGTTGATAAACTGCCTGCCTGATAAACATAGGTTTATCACATCAAAATACAAGTTTATCAGGCACATGACGTCATTATGTATAATTATTCATTTTGACGCGGACGGAGCTACTTTTAACCTTACTTAAAATGGAAAAAAAAGAACTAGAAATATTGACATAATAAATAGAATACCATAAGTATCAGTGTCTAATATCATCAACTTTATCAAGTTCGACACCAAACAATACATTTACAAAAGTATTTCACACCTGTTATAGATGTCTGAAAGATGGAGGGTTTGTAATTGTTTCTGTAATCAATAGTATTGAGGCCCTCCAAGGGGAGGGTGGTCCCTGTTCCCTGGATCTCTTAAAGTAATGAACATTGTTCCCCCAGATCTCTAAAGTATTTGCCAAAGTTCCCCAAAAGTATTTTATTCATGTTCCCCAGATCTCTAAAAGTATTTCCACTGTTCCCTAAATCTCCAAAGGTTTTAAACATAGTTCCCCGAAAGTAGCAAATAGTGTTCCCTTAAGTAAAACGTCTACTATTATTTTATTATTTACCCATTATCATAATAAACATAATCCATACACTGACTCAAGTTCTTTTCCTGGTCCTTTCTGACCTTCAACAAGATTTTTCATTTGCAGGCAGACATATCAGACTCACCCTCATTTGCAAGCAGACATATCGGACTCATCCTCATTTGCAGGCAGACATATCGGACTCACCCTCATTTGCAGGCAGACATATCAGACTCACCCTCATTTGCAAGCAGACATATCAGACTCACCCTCATTTGCAGGCAGACATATCAGACTCACCCTCATTTGCAAGCAGACATATCAGACTCACCCTCATTTGCAGGCAGACATATCAGACTCACCCTCATTTGCAGACAGACATATCAGACTCATCCTCTACATCTCTTGTTTGGATATGTATTTAATCCTCACAATCAAGTTGTGTTAGACTTCACTAGAAATGACACATAGGATATCTTCAGGTGAAATGGTCAAACCTAACTTCTACAACCCTTTCAGGAAACCCCCGTTGTAACCATGCTACATGTAAAATATCTAAGAGTCTATGGCTTGAAATTTCAGAGAAAAGGTATTTTTTAAGTTTCCTTAAAAATCTGCATGTAAGTCCTGTAGCAGGGAACATTTATGGTTCAATCACACTGGTTCAAGAACTTGTCCCAAATTTTGTGGTATATAAATGCTGTGCAAGTTCGGTTAAGATTCGTTGCAAAAATAAGGGATGTACTATCGCGTCTACAAGAAAAAGGTTTACTGACGAACGACGGACAATTTACCACGACATAAGTCCCGGACCTAAATTCAACAATTTTTTGAGTCTGAGGTTAAGACTCAGACACAAATTGTCAAAGATTTGATATTCAAATAACATCTATTTTAACAAGCAACTTACTAGATAAATTTGCAAAAACAAATAGTTTTAATGATTATTTAACAATAAATGTTACAGAATCACATTCTTACTCATCATTATTTGTTTGCAGGTTTTAAATGAATGTATGATTTGAGTCTGAGTCCGACTCCAGACTTAACTTGTTAATAAATATAGATCCTGCTGGCTTTTTGCAAGAAGAAGGAAGGACAGAAGAGACAAATATTATTTCTTTTTTGAACAGCGGAAGAGTTCAGTGTACAAAACATAAACATAAATAATTGACTTTATTGTGTGAAAACGATTTAGTAAATAAAAAAGGATTGATGCTCGATGTGATTGAACACCGGTCCTTACGACCAAAAATCCACGGTGATAACCATTGCAGTAGTCGGCCTTTACAACTGTAATCATCAAAATTGTAAATATATCTTTGTTCAGAATTACCATCCACAATTTATTTCGGGGAACATATGATTATGTTAACTTTGAGAAATGGTTCCATGTTAGTATTGAAGCGTCTAACAATATCAACATAAATAACTATAAATAAGAACTTAAGAAGCTTCGCACCTATGCATGTCACCTTACGGAACCGGCTAAACTACCAACTATTCAAGTGGTTCTCTTATGTTCATTGAAGTTTGCAGAAAATGGAAAGGAGAATGAAGATGGGGCAGTGGGAATACAGGGAAAAGACTGGCCACCTGTGCAACCCCTCCCCCTAATGGCTCCGACTCACCAATGAACTAACCAATTAATTCCCTCTCTTGATTCGTGATTTTTTTGGAAAGCACAATTGCCCATTTCTCTTGCGAATCTATTGCGACAATTCGTCCCTTCGGTTATTCTGGTGGACATTAGATGCCATTTTTGTCACAAACTTGTCGATACCTAGGGCAACATACTTGTCTTTGATTCCATAACCTTTCTTAAAACGTAGCAAAACAGAGTATATCCTATTTTCTTGGGACATCGCCGTACAACTTGGTGTATGATACAAGGTAATTTTGCGGCGCACGTATGTGCAGATTAAGATTTAAATGATAAAAACGATGCCCTCGCTCTATAGTGTGCAGAGACCAGCTCTCCTCTGAAAACCTCTACGGTGTCGGCTGTGGCAATGCGCTATGGAAGGCTGTTCCACAGTCTGGTGCCCGAGGGAAAGAAGGCGTGCCAGTAGGTGTCAACTCTGTAGAATGGGACGAAAGTCAGGTCTTGGCCGTGAATGTTGTATGTGGCCTGTATGGGATTTCTCTTTCTTTGTAATGCGGATCATCTTGTACTTACTGGGATTGAATAACACCATCCAGTCTTCTTCCCACTTAATAATTCTTAAATCTGTCCAGGTCTTCTTGAAGAATCTTGGTGTCAACAGTAGACCGAACCTTCCTATACAAGAGAATGTCATTGGCAAAGAGTCAAGGGTTGGTTCTTTCAAGTATATTTAAAATCACCAGCGTATTCTGTGTTATTTTTTCTAGTTTATTTTTGTATATATCTCCAGTTACAGGGACTAATTTGGCTCCATTTTTCACAATAAGTACAAACCATCATCCATCATCATCATACAAAAACTTTCTACACAACAGAAAAACTGATCTTCTCTTAGAGTAAGAGCGTCTTGGTGATCAAGAGTAAATGTTGCTAGTCTGGTACCCTGCCCAACTTCGTTTTGTTACTCTTGATTACGGAATGTAGTGGGGCAGGGTCCCACACTAACACGTTGCCCGCAAAGCTGTCAAAAGCCGTTTCAGCATCTCGTTCTATATAAATTATGTTCAAGTATCCAAATTATTCATAAAATTTATCAAATTATGTACTTTTTTTTCTTTGAGGACAATATCACTAAATCTCTTAATTTAGGTCTTTGATCCCCAGATCTCTGAAAACAAATGGCCATGTTTTTCAGATCGCCAAAACCCTTGGAGGGTCTCAGTATTCTAATGTGTCTGAGCCTTTGTTAAATATGCATCTCAATATAATTGTATTGTGTACACTCCATTGTAAAATAAAACATAATGTTACCCTATAACTTATGTGTGCCGTATGACACATTTGGTGCGTTTAGATATAGACCGAAATAGATGCAATTTTCTCCATTATGTTCTCAGTCATAAAACAATCAGTAAGCATATATTGCCACGTAACATGTCGGCAAAGTACTTTTGAATTTATTTTATAGTATCTCTCATGAATGGGTGTGAATAGTGACGTAATTATAAGTGGCATGTGATGTATCAAACATAAAGAGAAGTTTACGTGTTCAATATAGTAGAATAAGCCATTATGCTCAGGACTAAGAATTGATCATCAGACTTATAATTAAGTAATGGTCATAGAGCTCGGAATAAGGAAAAGATTATAAGATTCAGAATTAGGAATTGATCATAAGGTTCGGAACTAAAAATTGGTCATTAGGCTCATACCTAAGAATTGATCATTAGGTTCAGGAAAAAAAGCATGGTAACTAGATTTTGGATAAGGAGTTGATGATAAAGTTCTGAATGAAGAATTCATTATAAGGTTCAAGATAAAAGATTGATCAGAAGGTTCATAATTAAGAATTGATCATCAGATTCAAAACAAAGAATTGATCATCAGGTTCAAGACAAAGAATTAATCATAAGGTTCAAGACAAAGAATAAATCAAGACAAAGAATTAATCATCAGGTTCAATACAAAGAATTAATCATCAGGTTCAAGACAAATACTTGAGCATCAGGTTCAAGACAAAGAATTAATCATAAGGTTCAAGACAAAGACTTGATCATTAGGTTCAAGACAAAGAATTTATCATCAGGTTCAAGACAAAGAATTAATAATAAAGTTCAAGACAAAGAATTAATCATAATGTTCAAGACAAAGAATTAATCATAAGGTTCAAGACAAAGAATTTATCATAAGGTTCAAAACAAAGAATTAATCATAAGGCTCAAGACAAAGACTTGATCATCAGGTTCAAGACAAATAATTAATCATAAGGTTCAAAACAAAGAATTAATCATAAGGTTCAAGACAAAGACTTGATCATCAGGTTCAAGACAAATAATTAATCATAATGTTCAAGACAAAGACTTGATCATCAGGTTCATGACAAAGACTTAATCATCAGGTTCAAGATAATGAATTAATCATAAGGTTCAAAACAAAGACTTGATCATCAGGTTCAAGACAAATAATTAATCATAAGGTTCAAGACAAAGACTTGATTATCAGGTTCAAGATAAAGAATTAATCATAAGGTTCAAGACAAAGACTTGATCATCATGTTCAAGATAAAGAATTAATCATTAGGTTCAAGTCAAAGAATTAATCATCAGGTTCAAGACAAAGAATTGATCATGAGGTTTAAGACAAAGACTTGATCAGCAGGTTCAAGATACAGAAATCATCATAAGGTTCAAGTCAAAGAATTAATCATCAGGTTCAAGACAAAGAATTAATCATAAGGTTCAAGACAAAGACTTGATCATAATTTCAAGACAAAGATTTTATCATAAGGTTCAAGACAAAGATTTTATCATAAGATTCTAGACAAAGAATTTATCATCAGGTTCAAGACAAAGAATTTATCATCAGGTTCAAGACAAAGAATTTATCATAAGGTTCAAGATAAAGAATTAATCATAAGGTTAAAGACAAAGACTTAATCAAAAGTTCATGACAAAGAATTTATCATAAGGTTCAAGACAAAGAATTAATCATCAGGTTCAAGACAAAGACTTGATCATCAGGTTCAAGACACATAATTAATCATAAGGTTCAAAACAAAGAATTAATCATCAGGTTCAAGACAAAGACTTGATCATCAGGTTCAAGACAAATAAGTATTCATAAGGTTCAAGACAAAGACTTGATCATCAGGTTCAAGTCAAAGACTTAATCTTCAGGTTCAAGATAAAGAATTAATCATAAGGTTCAAAACAAAGACTTGATCATCAGGTTCAAGACAAATAATTAATCGTAAGGTTCAAGACAAAGACTTGATTATCAGGTTCAAGATAAAGAATTAATCATAAGGTTCAAGACAAAGACTTGATCATCAGGTTCAAGATAAAGAATTAATCATTAGGTTCAAGTCAAAGAATTAATCATCAGGTTCAAGACAAAGAATTAATCATAAGGTTTAAGACAAAGACTTGATCAGCAGGTTCAAGATAAAGAATTAATCATAAGGTTCAAGTAAAAGAATTATTCATCAGGTTCAAGACAAAGAATTAATCATAAGGTTCAAGACAAAGATTTGATCATAATTTCAAGACAAAGATTTTAACATAAGGTTCAAGACAAAGATTTTATCATAAGGTTCTAGACAAAGAATTTATCATCAGGTTCAAGACAAAGAATTTATCATCAGGTTCAAGACAAAGAATTTATCATAAGGTTCAAGATAAAGAATTAATCATAAGGTTAAAGACAAAGACTTGATCATCAGGTTCAAGACAAATAATTAATCATCAGGTTCAAGACAAAGACTTGATCATCAGGTTCAAGACGAAGACTTAATCATCAGGTTCAAGGTAAAGAATTAATCATGAGGTTCAAAACAAAGACTTGATCATCAGGTTCAAGACAAATAATTAATTATAAGGTTCAAGACAAAGACTTGATTATCAGGTTCAAGATAAAGAATTAATCATCAGGTTCAAGACAAAGACTTGATCATCAGGTTGAAGATAAAGAATTAATCATTAGGTTCAAGTCAAAGAATTAATCATCAGATTCAAGACAAAGAATTGATCATAAGGTTTAAGACAAAGACTTGATCAGCAGGTTCAAGATAAAGAATTAATCATCAGGTTCAAGACAAAGAATTAATCATAAGGTTCAAGACAAAGACTTGATCATAATTTCAAGACAAAGATTTTATCATAAGGTTCAAGACAAAGATTTTATCATAAGGTTCTAGACAAAGAATTTATCATCAGGTTCAAGACAAAGAATTTATCATCAGGTTCAAGACAAAGAATTTATCATAAGGTTCAAGATAAAGAATTAATCATAAGGTTAAAGACAAAGACTTAATCAAAAGTTCATGACAAAGAATTTATCATAAGGTTCAAGACAAAGAATTAATCATAAGGTTCAAGACAAAGACTTGATCATCAGGTTCAAGACAAAGAATTGATCGTAAAGGTTTAAGACAAATAATTAATCATAAGGTTCAAGACAAAGACTTGCTCATCAGGTTCAAGACAAAGACTTAATCATCAGATTCAAGATAAAGAATTAATCATAAGGTTCAAAACAAAGACTTGATCATCAGGTTCAAGACAAATAATTAATCATAAGGTTCAAGACAAAGACTTGATTATCAGGTTCAAGATAAAGAATTAATCATAAGGTTCAAGACAAAGACTTGATCATCAGGTTCAAGATAAAGAATTAATCATAAGGTTCAAGTCAAATAATTAATCATCAGGTTCAAGACAAAGAATTAATCATGAGGTTTAAGACAAAGACTTGATCAGCAGTTTCAAGATAAAGAATTAACCATAAGGTTCAAGTCAAAGAATTAATCATCAGGTTCAAGACAAAGAATTAATCATAAGGTTCAAGACAAAGACTTGATCATAATTTCACGAAAAGATTTTAACATAAGGTTCAAGACAAAGATTTTATCATAAGGTTCTAGACAAAGAATTTATCATCAGGTTCAAGACAAAGAATTTATCATCAGGTTCAAGACAAAGAATTTATAATAAGGTTCAAGATAAAGAATTAATCATAAGGTTAAAGACAAAGACTTAATCAAAAGTTCATGACAAAGAATTTATCATAAGGTTCAAGACAAAGAATTAATCTTAAGATTCAAGATAAAGAATTGATCATAAGGTTCAAGATAAAGAATTGATCATAAGGTTCAGGATAATGAATTGATCATAAATTTCACAATTAAGAATTAAAATAATGAGGTTCAGATTTAAACATTTATCATAAGGTTCAGGATAAAGAATTGATCGTACGTGTTATGTTCAGACTTAATTATTGATTATAAGGTTCAGGATAATGAAGTGATCATAAGGTTCAGAATTAAAAATTGCTCATTAAGTTTAGGATAAAGAATTTATCATACAGTTAAGGATGGATTATTCATCTTAAGGCTCTATCAGGATAATGAATTTACCATAAGGTTAAGAAATAAGAAGTGATAATCAATGTTACAATTAAAAATTGATAATATTGTTCAGATCAATATAGTAAAATATACCAGTATGCTCAGGACTAAGAATTAATCATCAGGCTTATAATTAAGTAATGGTCATAGAGCTCAGAATAAGGAATATATCATAAGATTCAGAATTAGGAATTGCTCATAAGGCTCGGAACTAAGAATTGGTCATTAGGCTTATAATTAAGTAATGGTCATAAAGCTCAGAATAAGGAATATATTATAATATTCACAATTAGGAATTGATAATAAGGTTCAGTACTAAAAATTGGTCATTAGGCTCAGGATAAAAGAATGGTAACAAGGTTTAGTATAAAGAATTTAATATAAAGTTCAGGATGAAGAATTGATCATAAGGTTCAAGACAAAGAATTAATCATAAGGTTCAGGACAAAGAATTTATCATCAGGTTCAAGACAAAGAATTAATCATAATGTTCAGGACAAAAAAATTATCATCAGATTTAAGACAAAGAATTAATCATAAGGGTCAAGACAAAGAACTAATCATAAGGTTCAGGACAAAGAATTTAACATCAGGTTCAATATAAAGAATTTATCATAAGGTTCAAGATAAAGAATTGATCATACGGTTCAAGACAAAGAATTGATCATCAGGTTCAAGACAAAGAATTGATCATAAGGGTCAAGACAAAGAATTGATCATCAGGTTCAAGACAAAGAATTAATCATAAGGTTCAGGACAAAGAATTTATCATCAGGTTCAATATAAAGAATTGATCATACGGTTCAAAATAAAGAATTGATCATAAGGTTCAAGACAAAGAATTGATCATAAGGTTCAAGACAAAGAATTAATCATAAGGTTCAAGACAAAGAATTAATCATAAGGTTCAAGATAAAGAATTGATCATACGGTTCAAGACAAAGAATTGATCGTAAGGTTCAAGACAAAAAATTGATCGTAAAGGTTCAAGACAAAGAATTGATCATAAGGTTCATAATTAAGAATTGATCATAAGGTTCAAGATAAAGAATTAATCATAAGGTTCAAGACAAAGAATTAATCATAAGGTTCGGGATAAAGAATTGATCATAAGGTTCAGGATAAAGACTTATTCATAAAATTCAGGATAAAGAATTGTTCATAAGGTTCAGGACAAAGAATTGTTCATAAGGTTCAGAATTGACAATACGGTTCAGAATTAAGAATTGATTATCAGGTTCAGGATAAAGACTTGTTCATAAGGTTCTGGATAAATAATTGGTTATACGGTTCTGGATAAAGAATTGTTCGTAAGGTTCAGGATGAAGAATTGATTATCAGGTTCAGTAAAATAATTGTTCGTAAGGTTCAGGATAAACAGTTGGTCATAAGGTTCTGGATAACAAAATTGTTAATAAGGTTTAGATTTAATCATACGGTTCAGGATAAAGAATTGATTATCAGGTTCTGGATAAAGAATTGTTCATTACATTTAGAATTGATCATACAGTCCAGGATAAAGAATTGATTATCAGGTTCAGGATAAAAAAATGTTCATAAGGTTCAGAATAAAGAATTGATCATAAGGTTCAGGACAAAGAATTGATCATAAGGTTCGGGATAAAAAAATTCTATAAGGTTCATGGAAAAGAATTGATCATAAGGTTCAGGAAAAACAGTTGTTTATAAGTTTCAGGATAAAGAATTGTTCATCAGGCTCAGGATAATGAATTGTTCATAAGGTTTAGAATTGATCATACGGTTCGGGAGAAAGAAATTGATTAGGTTATGGATGAAGAATTGGTTTAAACATATTTTATTTCGAATATCTTACAATATTACATATTTACAAACAATTTTGTCAAAAGGATTGGAATGAAAGACAAGCTTACAGAATTACTCTCCTAAATACTTTACAATTACACAAACTATGTTGACAAATTTATATTTCTAGTTAAGTATACAAGATTACAACATAATTTTAAACGATCAAATGGAAATATATATTAGAATAGAAATAGAGTTGCTGAAAAACTTGGATATTATAGAATGCAAATACATATTAGCGGGAATTATGGGCGACACTGGGATGGGAGAATTTATTAACGTTCATGCCAGTTAAAACTACATATGTGACATTAAATACGATGTGTTTTTTCGATGTAATTATGTACTGCACTGAATATGATGATATTTGTATCGATAGAAGACGTTTCGTTTCCGGAGATGGGGTGGTATAATGATCTTTCAAGTACTGTTCGTGAGTTGCGATGTGAGATGCAATGAAGTAAAACATGTTCTGCGTCTTCAATTTCGCCACACATACAAAGAGGATAAATAATGTTTTTGATTGATTGATTGGTTGATTGGTTGAATGATTGATTGATTGATTGATTGATTGATTGATTGATTGAATATTTCGCGTCATGTTATGCCATCGAGGGCTAACAGACGATCAGTTAACCTAACCACTGTTTCCTGGGATTAACCAGTACTCGAGCACACTCTATCTCCGCAAGTAACTGATAACTTTCCCACTTGAATCAGTGGTGAGAGACGAATTATTATGAGACACAATGTCGTATATCAACCATCACGAAGACTGTTGCCGGGCGGGGATTCGAACTAAAGACCCCTGGATTGTAGTCAGATGCTCTACCGACTTAGGTAATTTTTGAAAACAAGTCATCGTTAAGTGCACTGCATATGGTTCGGAGACGTGTATGTAGAATTGATCATAAGGTTCAGGATTAGGAATTGATAATCAGTTTCACAATTTAAAATAAAAAATGGGATTCAGATTTGAATTGATCAAATGGTTCAGGAAAAAGGATTGATCATTAGGTTCAGGAGGATGAATTGATCAAAAGGTTCAGGATTGTGATTTGATCATAAGTTTCAGGAAGAAGAATTGGTCATAAGGTTCTGGATTACGAAATGATCAAAGACTACAGCACTGACGTCATCCAACATTTTCAATCAGGGGAAAGTAGAGAGGTTTCCATTATGCGACTACACCACGGAAGCACTTCGTTTTTCCAATGGTGATACTTTGCCTATAAGCTATAGGAGTAAATGAAATTCATGAAATTTAAAGTAGTCCCTGTCACGTATGATCAGTTTGGCGGAAGCATGATCACGACGATATAAGCAGGACTGTGTCCTTGGCATAACGTTCAGTTAAATCAACAGTCATTCTCTGTATACCACAGGGCATTTCTCTACATTTTCTGCTTCCTTAATCATACTTTAATAACGGTCCCAACCCTACCCGCAAGGGGTCGTCACTTATCAGTGGGATACAAGCACGCTGATTGGCCAGCTGCTTCAGCGGAAGTGGAAACACGTCATAATTTGAGAATGTGTTTATAGCGTTATGGATTGTGGGAGCATGGATTTTCAATTAGTTTACATTATGGTAACATTTTACAGCATTACTATGGTACTAACATTATTAAATTCAAAGAGTTATTAATGAAAAGCTGAAGGCGCCACCCGGAATTTCAGCCGTCTACATTGAGTTGATATTAGCCTGCCAATTTTTGTCATTCAGTCACTGGTTAAAGTCATTTGTGAAAATGACATCTTTTGGCGATACTTCAATTTATTTCGGACAATGTATGCCGTTGTCATGGTGATTAACCATTTTCCACAATTAGTCGTGTAACTACCATGTGTAGTATATACGTAATTAAAGGGGCAAACCACAATGTTGGCAACGATTTAACTAGTGTGCATGCCACAATCCAACAATTTTGTTTATAAAAATAGCGGTATTATAAACTTCTTTATTTCTTTTGTCATTGCATTGATGGATATATGTTATAATTCATTTTATTTTGTTCTTGTTGTTTTGTTAAATAATGTCATTTAAAATTCTTTATATTTGTGTTGAAAATAATTCCAATTTTGATAAAATAGTGACTGATAAGCCTTTTTAGGCTGAGTATTTCTTAACATTTATTAACATTATTGCTAATGTTGTTAATCTTAACATTGACCTGTCACTTTAATAAATAATGTATAAATATATATCCCAGTTTTGAAAACATTAATGAAGCTATATTTTAAAAAGCAAACAATTTACATCTTTATTACTACATAAAAGCAGGAGGGTAACGCTGTGGATAGTTATCTACTGGTGCTAGAGGTTGCAGGTTCGATCTCCAGCCCGACCGAATGGCCTCATCGAAAAAAACGAAGGATTTGGAACTTATTTAAATGGCTCTAAATTGTTGATTTTAATTTCTCAGTAATTGCCTAGTAATTACAATTTTAACATAACTCACCAAATATCTATCATGTTCTGCGGTATAACCGATCCCCTGGAATAAGATTTTTTTTATCTTCAAAATAAACAATTACTTTATTAAGTATTTTGCTGATGCCCACGCTGCGTTTGTCTTTTGTCGGGAATGGTTTCAGATATGTATCAGACGTTATAGCGTCATTGCTGATACACGTCCTTAAACAGAAACTAAATTAATGACCTGCATCCGTACTAGGTGTTAAGCTCTAACAGCCTAGGGCCAGTAGGGCTTATGGGACGGCGCGTTGTGTATTGTCTGTCGTCCGTCGTCCGTTGGCAGCACTTTGTAGGAAACCACAAGGCCAATTAAACTCAAACTTCATATGGATGTTTCTATTGCATAGAAGATTATACAGTCATATTTTTTTCGATCTGAAATTCAAAATTGCCGCCGTTACTAAAATTAAGCAAAAACTTTAAAATAAAATACAACCCAAAACAAGGGCTGATATTGTGAAATTTCGAAAAGCTATCAGCTAGTGAAAGTCCCCAGGTCCTCTTGGGCCTCTTGTTTTAGTTTCATATTTGCATCATGTAGATTGTATAATTTTTAAAATTAGTGTTAAGTAAAGGTTGAGATGATCAAAATTGACGTGTGGGCCTTTAAGATGTAGTTTGGCCATTAAGTAAAAGTATTCGTATGTTTTTACTCTTTTATCATACATGTTGGTAAAGTATAAACTCATAAAACATGCGCACCGACAGCTTTTGTTTCATAAATGTTCAAGCCAATATCCATTGCGACTCTGATGTTGGTCACGACAGTTATAGATATTTAATGTGGATTGACAGAACAGAACAGAAACAAACATATATTTTTTATATTTCATCAAGATGTGTACAAAGTTCATCCTCATAAAATATACAATATACACTCAGCATCAAATGTATTGTTACTTTACAGCTTTAATAGAACTTTAACAGTAGAAAACGTGCAGTATACAACGATTAGTTCAATGCTTCTTTAACTTAAAAATCTTGAACACGAACTCACCCATTCATGAAAGTTATCGACCCCCACCCCCTCCCCCCCCCACACACACACACCACCACCACCACCACCACCACCACCACCACTACACACCACCCCTCCCCCCCCCCCCCCCCACACACACACACACATACCAATCCCGAGTCAATAAACATCGCTTTAACCGTACAATTAATTATTTACTCGACGGTTATTTAGGATTGGAAACTAACTGCAAATGGAAATGAATTTGTGACTATAAATTACTTAAATACGCAGGAAAATGCAAGAATCAATTCACACTCAGAAAATTGTCCGATTATTCTAATTTTAACTAAACTCGCCAAACATATAGCGTGTTCTACAGAATTACAGTTCTTTTAGTACAAGATTTATATTCAACGTCAAATTTAACATTAACTTAAATATATTGTTAATGCTCGAGAAGCATTCGTCTTCGGAGTGTTAACGATCTTAGTTTAATTTTTTATCAGAAGTTTGAATGAAAACAAACAGTTCTGTATACGTCAACTGCTGCTAATATCTTATTTCGTTATATTTAGTTGCCTGAGTGAGATATTCTGGGAGCGATATTTTCATTATCGTCCACAAATGATGTATTAATACGATCGATCGACTACATTATAAAATCAACTTGACGAAAATGGAGTATTTCTGTTAAAACCACTCCGATACTATTTAGGGAGCTCAATGTTTTCTTATGACGTCGCTTCAAAAACTTTGTTTAAAATGACTCAAAAAGGTTGAGGTTGCCTAGCTACCGTTAAGAAGGACTTGACTAACACCCATCAATGCATAGAACATTTTGTTTCTACATACATATAATAATAAATATAATATTTAAATTCTCCATTTTGTAATTAAGCTCTTTATTTTGTTTTGTTTTTTTCTGTTTGGATAAGGGCAACATGTTTGTAAATAAGTCCATGTTCCGCAGATGTGAGGTCACCTTAGACAATACATGTTTAATCGTCCTTAAGTTCATCATTGTACAATACAAGACATTTAAAGACAATACAATCTGTTGTGCTTATTCCCATGCCCGCCGTTGGCTTCTGCGTTGTTTATTGTTTAAGGATTTATAGCCAGATCATATCTCAGTAATTTCATGTACTAGCAATGCATCAATGACACTTAGTGTTTAACCTCATTTGACAACCAATGGACTCGCTTCAATTTTAAAATTGTGGCGCTCGTATTGGTTAAAACAGCCTACAAAATAACTCAATTATTAAGTTCGGTCTTATTTATTAAGAAGTTCGTCAACACTGCGCACGCGTGAATGACATTGTACAGACTCCGCCCTTGATGCAATTCTGAACGAGTCATCTACAAAGCCGCTCAAGCTATGCTTAGCAACGACAATAGCAAACGCCAATCACCTCAGCTTTCATCGTAGCTCCCACCCAGAGTCAGTCACATGACGTCTAACACTAAGCCAGTTAGTGTTCATTAAATAAAAAAAAACAATAAATAAACCCCGGCCGCTCACTGTGGTCGCTCCTTTTGGGTTTCTTAATTGTTAAATTTTAACTTAATGAACTATTACTTTATGTTGCATTCATTAACATGACGAGGGCTCTAGAGAATAAATATAGTTTTATTTTAGGGAGAATCATAATCATTTCATTATATACATGCATTACAATAAGACAAATTTACATTTGACACACATCAAAAGTTTACGTCTACATCATATGCATGTACGTGTAACTACGCAACCGTATGTCTAACTACACAAGCGTACGTGTTACTACACATCCCTACGTGTAACTGCACATCCCTACGTGTAACAACACAACCGTGCGTGTAACTACACAAGCGTACGTGTAACTACACAACCGTACGTATAAATGTACAATCGTACATCTAACTACACAAGCGTACGTGTAACTACACAACCGTATGTCTAACTACACAAGCGTACGTGTGACTACACATCCCTACGTGTAACTGCACATCCGTACGTGTAACAACACAACAGTGCGTGTAACTACACAAGCGTACGTGTAACTACACAACCGTACGTATACATGCACAATCGTACATCTAACTACACAAGCGTACTTGTAACTACACAACTGTTTGTCTAACTACACAAGCGTACGTGTAACTACACATCCCTACGTGTAACTGCACATCCGGACGTGTAACAACACAACCGTGCGTGTAACTACACAAGCGTAGGTGTAACTACACAACCGTACGTATAAATGCACAATCGTACATCTAACTACACAAGCGTAGGTGTAACTACACAACCGTATGTATAAATGCACAATCGTACATCTAACTACACAAGCGTACGTGTAACTACACAACCTTACCTATAAATGCACAATCGTACATCTAACTACACAAGCGTACGTGTAACTACACAACCGTAAGTAAAACTACACATCCGTACGTTTAACTACACAACCTTGCTTCTGACTACACATTCGTACGTGTAATTACACAACCGTACGTCTAACTATACAACCGTACGTGTAACTACACAACCATACGTATAACTACACAATCGTACGTCTAACTATATAACCGTACGTTTAACTACACAACCGTACTTGTAACAACATAACCGTGCGTGTAACTACACAAGCGTACGTGTAACTACACAACCGTACGTATAAATGCACAATCGTACATCTAACTACACAAGCGTACGTGTAACTACACAACCGTATGTCTAACTACACAAGAGTACGTGGGGGGGGGGGGGGGGGGTTGGGGGGACCCAGTGTGAAGCGTCTCTTAAAGATTTTTAATATTCATTTTATATTATTTTTGTCCGAATGTGACAAGGTTGACATGATTACGAATCTTGCCTACGAATCCTGCCAGGTTTGGATGATTATGAGTATTTTATTGCAGTGAAGATATGACAAAATGTAAGATGCGAAGTGATTCATTTGAAATAGGCAATTAAGTTTGACTATGATTAAAGGGATGTCACCAAACAATTAAGATTTGTGAAAGAAAAAGCACTCTGGTCAAGAAGTCCTTTGTTCGGTATATTTAATAAAGTTTATCAGGACAAATAAATTTAACTGAGAAGCCTTTTCAGCTTATTCTTTTCTCGGTTACGGCGCAGTCTGTAGAACGAACCCAGCTCTCCCGATTGGGTCTGTTAAGTAACAATTGTTACGAGCACGCTGATTGGTCAGTTGCTCCATGGAACGTTTGAATGACGTCATAGTTTAGTAAGCATTCAATTGCTATGAATTGTGGGACAGGCATAGCATTCTCTGCTTTTTTCCATTGATGATTGATAGACCTGATTCGGGAGATATCAGGTTCTGGGATAGACTAGTTACAGCGGTAATTGTCAAGTAAGGAAAGTCACACATGTAATTATGAATGTATTCACATTATTACGGACTAAATTTGAAATGCGAACATTCCTGCATGTTCTTTGTACCCTGATGAATCATTCAAGATTAAGGCATCGTCTCAAAATCACTAGCCTGTCAGCACTTAGATCGTAGGTTTAACTCAATTAAGTCCCAAGAAAATTTATGTGACAACATGTCCTAGATACTTGCGAAAGAATATTTGTTCAACACAGCTTCATTCCGAGGTTGTTCTCTGTCAGTATGCCTATATGCCTCGCTACACAGTTACGTCCCTTTTTCCCACGGTAGCAAGATTCTTATGTACTTTGGTTATAAAATATTTTCAAAATGGTTCATAGTGGTATGTGATTTCTTGCTGCAGAAGTTGGCATAGCATATACTGCAATAAGTCATCACTGGTGTTAAAAAGGTGACAGTTATAGGATTTCAACATATGCATGTATTTATGAGCATTTGAGGACTTCTTTTTTCAAAAAAGCTCAAGGTGTCACTGCACCCTCTTTAAAAAAAACGCGGACAACCTACCAGTCATTGTGCATTTTATGTGGGTATACACATAAATACTTTAAAAAAAATCTATGTTGAATTCTTTTTTTACCATTGAAATCCTAGACCTTATTTTATATAGAACAAAGAACAAAATTCAACAGTGCAGAGAGAGACCTGTATGACCTGTAATAAGTTCAAAATGGCGCTAAACACTATTTATAAAATACTAAACACTCCTCCAATATCATACTTATTCGATGTGAATTTGTCGATCGGTGGTAAATGGCATGCATATTATCGTCTGCATGCAGAACTTCCATTGGAACTGGAGAGCAAATTGCTGTGGGCGGAACCATTGAACGCATACACAATGCAGAATATCAAACTGAAAGACAAATTATTAAACAACTCAAGCTGTATTTCTTCTGTGTCAACCAACTCCTGCAACGGTGTTTATGACTCTGATTGATTGATTGCTTGATTGATTGAATATTTAGCATAATTTTATGCCATCGTGGGCTAACAGACGATCAGTTCACTTAACCACTGTTTCCTGGGATCCTGAAAGGTTAACCAGTACTCAAGCACACCTAATCTCCACAAGTTACTGATAACTTTCCGTCTTGAATCAGCTGTGAGAAACGAATGATCATGAGACTCAATGGCGTATATCAATCATCACAAAGACTGTTGCCGAGCGGGGATTCGAACTCACGACCCCTGGATTGATAGTCAGACGCGTAACCGACTGAACCATTATGAACACATACATACGAACGGACTCGATGAAACTTTTCTTGTGCACGTATTATTTCAGCAAAGGATCATTGTATCAGATACTATGAACATAATTTATAATAGAAAATCATGACATAGTCAAATTATGGGTTAGGGAATTGGGTAAAATGAATGGATGGGTTCTTATGGCGTACCAACACATTGAAGGTAATTCGATATCAACAGGAAGGGAGATTCAAGGTTCACTCTACATGTACAAAAACAACAAATTAACATACATATTTAAAAAATCACATCGACAAATAAAAAAATCAGAATGAACCTAGAACCTTGATACCTGTAGAACTGCAGAGTTTCAGCAAATTCTATCGTATCACTCAAATTGTCGCTTCTTACGAAATGTATGAGCCACAGTGACCCTATTCTTGCCATCCACCACTCATATGTCTCTCTGGAACCACACATGGGTTGGTAACTAGAAGGATTCCACCCCTCAGCAGAGATCGACAATGATTCTATTCTTACCCGGAGCCGCACGACGGGTGGATCGGAGAGAAAATGTCTTATCGAGGGAGTAATTGATCTGGGTAACTTTAGTAGCGTACTGTACTGTGCTACTGACATTTTAGCTCATGCTTAAAAAAGGAAGACAATGAAATGAATATGATTGTCTTTATTTTCTGAAGATTTTTCAATTACGTGTAATTTAAGCTAATTGGAAAAAAACTACCCAGAACCAACAAGAACGCGATTGCTAAAACCACTTTACTGTAATGGCCTGTCAATATTGAAAATATGATTATAAAGTTATTTCGTTTACAATCCAGCAATGTGTTCAGTATCTGGATATAAAACTGAACAAAGCAGGACATGCGATGGGTGTATTAGATTTTCAGTTTATTTTTTTTCTTTCTTTCAACCTCCACTTTTATGGTTATCCGCGGAGGCGTGGTAAACTCATGTTATCAGATTTCAGATAAAACATTGTATGTGTTCATAACGAGTTCAGAATCATGTACACCTATACGGGGGTTAGTTAATACACTGTCAGTATAAACACAGCTTAATTTGTCTTAACCCTTTGCTCTTTAATCGTTTTCTTGGACTCTTCCAAATTGAAAGCATAAATTCACCACGTATCAGCAATGGGTGAATTATGTTTATATTAACTGACAGAGTGGAAAACAGTGCAGGAAGTGTTCAGATTGCTCGTACATGTAACTCTGAACTCTTCCTGCACTGTTTTAAAGGCCTTCTGTGATTGGTGCGGGAAAACGCGTATCTATGGAGTAAAGGGTTAAAGTTTATATGAAACTATTCGTTAAATTGACTGACCACTTACTCCTCCGTTATTCTTTATCGCCTGAATCGAGGAACTCTTATCAACACAAATGAACAAAGAGGAAACACTAGTGTGTCATTGGAAGAACATATAAACTGTCTTAATCATACGAGTATTTTAAAAGACATTAAAACTGCATTAATCACTGTGTATAATCGTACACCGGATATTGCAAGAATGAATCGGAAGGAGTAAAAATATAAAGTAAAACTGAGTTGTGTTCCAAAATAATATTTGTTTTTCTCACACATTTCAGAAGATATCCTACATTGTTTATATCTAAATAGACGTGCTGTGGTCAAATGTTGGTGACATAAGACTTAAATTTTAAAATTTTCGTTGACATTTTGTAGCAGCGACAGTATGAAAGAGTCAATTTACAGGGTATGCGTACATACTAATAATATAATAATGATAATTATAATAATAGTAATAATACAAATAACAATAATAATAATAATAATAATAAAAATTATAATAATAATAATAATATTAATAATAACAGTAATAATAAAATAATAACAATAATAATAGTAATAATCCTAATAATAACAATAATTATGATAATAATAAAAATAATAATAATAGTAATAATAATATTAATGACAATAATAATAATAATGAAAATAATAATATCTTTATTTTTAGAAGGTAACCTATAGAGACCATACAACGGTTTAAAACTTATCTACCATATGACCTTCTAAACAACAGTAAAGCAAACACCTGTTCCAGAGTTTTACATTTAGCTGTTTAATAAATATACTTGTCTTAATATACTACTAAATGCAATTTAAAATTGGTGATACACGTATAGGTACAGGAATAGAATATCAAACACTCATGCCCACACAAATAAATGGACTTTTTAAATCTTCACTTCTTGGGTGAATGTGTACAGTAGTGCTATATTGCAGTTTAGAAAAAAAATGTTTTATTTATTGCAGTCAGCTCGCAAAATACAACCATAATCAAGCAATGGAAGCAGTTGACAAATACTTTGAGTTTATTTTTAAAACTTTTATCAATTTTCCTGATTAATGCATGTACGCATCTATAGATGATGGAAAGTACTTTCTGTGACTTTACTGGTATAACAATAGTACTAGTATCATTGAGATTAAGTTCATTTGTTTAAGCAATTCTGTTATTCGATCCTACATGTAGCTACATACACGTTGTTTTAGATGGTACTTTAAACACACCATATATCAATGTTTTCAATAATTGACTGGAAGACTGTTATTTGCGTCAATACCTTTTTTAACCAAACAAAAAACACGTAAAGTAGAATCATCAACATACATGTCTACAGCCGCACTTGTGGACTTATGGTTGACAGTGGCATGTCATATATAAACAAAAGAAATAAAAGAAGTCCAAGGATAGAGCCTTGAGGAACTGCAGGTTCAATCTTAAAATCCTTAGATTAATATTCAACCACAATTTCCACATCACTTCTGTTAACGACATACGACTGAAACAATTAAACCATAACACCAAAACAGTCTCATGACATTTGAAGTCATTATCTTACCAAAATACATTACTCAATATTGTGTAAATGCTGCACTTTTACTTACCAGTAATTCAAAAATTTCTTTTAAATTTAGTAATTGCTCATGTACTTTCATCGGAAATATGCATGTGTACTCTTTTGACATGTACCCATTGGAATGAAAGTTAGTGTATATTTACTCAGGTGAGGGTCTGTTAGAGTTTTTTTTGCATATGCCATATGGGCCCATTTATTTTTTTACATATGCCATATAGGCGAAATATTTTTATTTTATATATTATTATATATATATTATTTTATTGAATTTTTTTCATATGCTATTCGAAAATTTAATTAAAATTCTTATACTTTTTTCTATTTTGATTCTTTTGATCTATTTTGATCTATTTTGATCTATTTTGACCTATTTTTATCTATTTTTATCTATTTTGATCTATTTTTAAGCCTCTTTAATGACTTAAATGCAGTTTGGCAATTTTCCTACTCAAAATTAGAGATAGAGACTCGAAATCTTAAACTTTATTTTCTCCATATAAAAAAAGTATTTTTTGCATATGCCCTATGAGGCATTTATATTTTGCATATGCCGTATGGGTACCCCCTCCCCCCACCCACTAACAGATCCTCTCAGGTGATTGTAGTTCGCATACATGAAGCATATATCTCACAATACTTAATGTATGCGTTACTAGTAGCTTAAACAAAAACATGTATGCATAATATGTTATAATTTATTTTTGCGCATCCTAAACATGAAATCTTATACCCTTGACTCGCACTTGGTAATTATGTTTTCTTCACATCATCTCTAAAATATAAGCGCATGCGAATTGATTTATATTCCACACACAACATACCAAAATTTCAGAATTTAAATTAAAAATAAGTATCGAGAGCTCGTCGAAATGGATGTTTTGTTTGCAATCTTTGATTTTGGCCATTTTGAATAATTTGTCCAGTCATTGTTTGTATACTCTCGCTTTCTCAGTATAAACACGTAGTTTGAATATTTCTATCAGAAAAACATTTTCAACCTTAACGTTTTTTCTATTTTTTTTTTTTTATCCATTTTTTTTCCAGTATTCTTTTACATACATAATATATATCATATATAACATGTTCAGCCTTTTGGTGAGTACCGCGTTTTTATGCTGTTTTTTTAAGATAATGCATAGACATGCGTAGATTGTTTAACCCTTTACTCCATAGATACGCGTTTTCCCACACCAATCACAGAAGGCCTTTGAAAACAGTGCAGGAAGAGTTCAGATTGCTCGTAACGAGCAATCTGAACACTTCCTGCACTGTTTTCCACTCTGTTAGTCAATATAAACATATTTCACCCAATAATTCAAAAGCCTTCTATATTATGTGTCCAAAGGCGTCTATGTTAGAGGTGTTCAAAGACGACTATATGAAGTAAAGGGTTAACTACGGTCTCTTCAATACATCGTATATGTTCCAATATGTTAATGAATGAATACATGTACACTAATCAGAAAACAATGCTGTGATGATTTATGACATGTGTTACTATATATAGTAGCAGAATGAACTTGTTTTGTATGGTTCACCCTAAGCCTTCTTGGCACATTATAATTCACATGTGACGGCGGGTCAAAGGTCAATATTCGAGAGCTAAAACTCTATATAAATTATATTTTGTAACTTGTTTGTCATTTATAAATAACAATTATTAAATCAATAAATATAAGTAAATCAGTAATCGTAAACCAATTAATTCGTATATTTGCGCGAGCATCAAACGTCACAAACAGTACAGTGGCTAAACGGTTAACATGACATATGCATCGCTTTTTTAACTACGGAGTCTGTAAAACTGACATGTCATGATTGTGTCAATGTGCGAGTGTTTTTAGTTATGTGCGATGATTTTAATTTCTAGCCAGTAAATTCCTCTTCAATAATTTAACCAAGTAATAATGGAGATAATACAAGTTAGATTTTACGAATAGAAGTGAAAGAGTTATCTTTCTTTGAATGGGGCATGGTGACCACTTTGCGTTGTATTATGATTATTGCAAGATGGCCTGGACAATTTAAAAATCCCACGATTTTTTATGATACATGATTTTTTTGCAGGAATAAAAAAAATTGTATAAATAGTCTACCACACCAACATTATTACAATGAATGACAATTTAAAAAAAAAAAAACAGTCATAGCTTAATTTGACAGTACTTGAATTTCAAAATCCGTTACAAATAAATGAAAAGAGAAAAGACTTGACTCGCACTTGTTTCTTTTTGTAAATATGTATGTGACATATAATAATTTCTATCCTAGTACACATGTCCTATGACAAAATTGGATAAAATCTTATTTAATTCCGCAGGCGGGATGCAAAGTAAAAATGTAGCAGTCCAACTTTTATCGCCAAACCAGTTACATACCATCTTCATGTCATAATTTGTTTTAGTTGTAAGAAATTTTGTACATGTCTTAAAATTGACACAGTAGGCATACAGTCAACAGCATCAAGCCATCTGTTCTCAATGCCCGAGTTGGTTGTTTAGAACCAAGTAGATTTCAGCATGTTTCTCTGCGTGACTATAGCTCGCCCTACATTGCAATCGACCTTTTGATAGTACTAGATAGAGGTGTAAACCCACCATTGATTTGTGTTCTTTATTCTATAGTAAATTATAAAAGTTTGAAGGCTTGTTATTCATAAGGATGAGAGAAGTGAAACCTATATTTTACTTTTTATCAACCTCTGCACTATTAAAATATGATGAGAAAAGTAGCGGTCAAGTGTCATATAAGATATTTTGTCTTCTGCTCAGTGTGTACACTGTAGACAAAGTGAAAGTAGACTTCCGAAATCATGTATTCATACCCCAATTTCCATGCATCAATGTTTTTTTTCTTAATTCACAATTCAAACATGGCAATGCTATCAAAATGTTCAAAATACACCAATATTGCCATTCAAATAAAATAAGAGCATTAAAATAAGGAAATTGCATTTTTAAAGAAGAAGAAACGAGGATTATTTATAACCGCCATTATGCGACTACCCCACGGAAGCACTTCCATTTGTCAATGGTGGTACTATGCCTAGATTTGAACAAAGGCATCGGATTTCTGTCTCTTCGGTCATGGCGTTAATCTCAAGAAAATTGAAATGATTATTATAAATGTATAAGTTTATTACTGACCCCTAAATGGTCATGGTCTCCTGCAAAATTTAAACTTTCAGCCAAGGCTACAAAAAGTTACATTAGTTATGAGGAAGTACATTGTATCAACGACCGTTTGGAATGTTTTTGAATAATGAAATGTTTAAATTGTTTGACTCCATGGTAAAATCTATTTTATTCTATTCCTCAGGTAAAAGGATATGCATATGCCTGTACGACTGAAAACGTACAAACTGATTTTAGTAAAATTAATATTGTTCCCACAGTTTAGTGTTTTCAGCTCATCAAATACCTTTCAAATTGATCTAATTTGCTCTTTGTTTTCATTATCACTTGCCTGGTATTTCACGGAGAGTTCCATTGTCGTTTTTAAACTACTAACTAAATTAGAATTGGTTGTGTTTAATACATCGCATTTTTCATTCCAATTTGTTTGAAAATAATTCACCATGTATTTCTGCATCGTCATTGACTTCATTTACTGGAAGGAGAAACGATACTTTGAACATTTTACTTGTCGTACAGCTGCATTCATCGGCAAATACACCTGGATATAGCTTTTGAGCAAACATTTCTACAGTGCTAGGTTCTGATGATGGGGGTATTTCGTTTTGTTTATTGGTGTTCTTCTCTTCTGATTTTTGTAAAATTAATATCGTTTATTAAAATTAATATCTGTTAATAATAGTGTTACGTTAGGTGAATGTTGGCGACTTCCTTGACGCTTAACATACCATACAAATTATATAAAATATTGGTGTAATCTTTTACATGTGCGAAATAATTGATACCCGAAACATTATCACGAAATTTCAAATTTTAAAAAACTCTTTTATAGATATGGGTGAAACTGGAGATATAGAGATGTTATTAATCAATTAAAGTAGCAATTAATATAATAGATTTAAGGAAACGACAATGGTATGGTAGTATTGATGAATCACCCCGTTTTGACGACTTTACTGGTTTATAACCTTATTGAATCCAGAGAGGTAATAATGTGTTGACTGGCCGTTCCTACATAAACAAGAGGCTCAAGAGGGCCTGAGGACACTCTACGGACTCATAGTGGCCATAGCACTTTTTGAAATTCTACTATGCAATAGAAACATCGGCCATCTTGAATTGTAGATAGAAAAAAATAAATCTTTTGTATAGTCTCCTATGCAATAGAAACATCCATGTGAAGTTTCAGTTTAATTGGCCTAGTGGTTTCAAAATAAATGAAAAAAAAGTGAATTTTCTGTTTTCCACAGTAACCTTATGTAAAATTCTAAGTTCCCTTACAGGGCCCCTATATATTTTAGACCCTAAATTCTTATCTGCAATCGAACCCCTACACTCAGGGATAATTTATATCAAATATGTACAAATCTGACATACCGGTTCTTAAGAAAACAATTTTACTAATTCCCAATTTGTACCCTTTTGGGGCCCCTCCTGACCCCTTAAGACATAGGAACCAAGTAATTTTTACAAATCTTAACCTCCTTCACCTAACAATGCTTTAGTGAAAATATAGTCAAAATCATTTTCATTCAAAAAAAAAAAAATATATATATATTGACATGTGTCCCCTAATTGAACTCTCGGGGGAAGGGTCATTTTAACCCTAGGGACACCATTTGAACAAATCTAACAGAACTATAGTTGGTCATCTTTACTACATAAACATTTTGAATCTGTTGGGCTGTTCATGAGAAGAAGTTTTTTTTAAGTTTTTTACTATTTTTAGTAACGTTGGCCATCTTAAATTCAGATAAAAAAAATCTTCGGTATAATCTCCTATGCAATAGAAACACCCATGTGAAGTTTCAGTTTAATTGGCCTGTGGTTTCAGAACAGATAAAAGAAAAAGGGAATTTTCTGTTTTACCATAGTATCCCTATGTAAAATTCTAAGTCCCCTTACAGGGCCCCTATATATTTTAGCCCCTAAATTCTTATCTGCAACCAAACCCCTACACATAGGGATAATTTATGCAAAATATGAACAAATTTGACATATCGGTTCTTAAGAAAACGAATTTAGTAATTCCCAATTTGTATCCTTTTGGGGCCCTCCTGACCCCTTAAGACAGTGGAACCCAGTTATGTTTACAAATCTGAACCTCCTTCACCAAACAATGCTTCTGTGAAGATATAGGCAAAATCATTCCCATTTTAAAAAAAATATATAAAAAAAAATTTCAATGACATGTGTCCCCTAATTGAACCCTTGGGGCGGGGTCATATTTAACCCTAGGGACACCATTTGAACAAATCTAACAAAACTATAGGTGGTCATCATTACTACATAAACATTTTGAAAATCTGTTGGGCCGTTCATGAGGAGAAGATTTTTTAAAATTTGGACTATTTTTAGTTATAGTGGCCATCTTGAATTTCAGATCGAAAAAAAATCTTCGGTATAGTCTCCTATGCAATAGAAACACCCATGTGAAGTTTCAGTTTAATTGGCCTAGTGGTTTCAGAGAAAGTGCTGCTAACAGACGACAGACGACAGACGTCAGACGATAGTCGACGGACAACAGACAACGCGCCATCGCATAAGCACTTCTGGCCTTTGGCCAGTAGAGCTAAAAAGTAATGGCCCGTTTTCTCTGCTTTAGTCACATGATAAAAATAGAAACTGATCGTCATCAAAATAGTGATCGTGAAAATCGTTTGTCTGTATCGTCAAGCAACCGAACACTTATGTATTATATGGATATCAATTATTATTTTAATATCCTAGATACTAAGATTTACGTCATTTCCTTCTATTTTCTTGATATTCTGGGGAAACTCATTTATTAAAGTGTGTCAATATTCTACAACTGGAAGACACTTGCAAAATAAGAAGAAACACCTGTTACGTATAGTGCCTGTTAATAAAGTAATTGCATGTAACCTGATGAATCTAAAAGGAGAATTCTCATTTTCAGGCGTAATAATAACGTTTTATTGGGTCATATTACACGTTGTATGAAGTCTTATTTCAATTCCACATAAAATCAAATAAAAAAAAGTGTCATAATCGTCTTTTTGTGTATATTTGAAGTAAAAACAGTTGACTGATCCTCTATTTTCTTGAAATATATCTATTCATGGGTACGAAAATGGTAAATGTGATAATAAAAGATATATTTTAACAATATTTTATTACAAAACCAGAGGGCTGGTCCCCTCTTTCATAAACATATATCATAATCATTTAACATCTCACACAACAATTAATTTGGTACTGTTCTACATATAGAGACATGTACTTCTGGAACATTGGATATATTACCAATGGTTCTAAAAGTGCCTTGTTCCCATAGATAGTCCTCTGTTTGTCAAATTATGCAGAACAAACATGGGGTTGACCAGGTTGCCTTTTCGCAATTTCGATGGTTTGATGGCACAACTTCATTTTTGACAATTCTGTCCATTTGTTGCAGTGTATCACTACGCATCTTTAAACTGTTATAACTTCATCAAATAGTTCCCTATATCATCAAAACTTGGCAGAAATCATGAAATGTTCCTATGTTTCCATATGCACAAAGACATATGACATTTCATGCATTTTTAACAAAATAAATGCCCAACCGCTTTACACAACTCTTATTTCTTGTGCGTAAGAGTCTAGTTCCCGTCATGTAAGGGAGGTAATTTTTAAGTGTGACCTTAAGGCTTACATGTTTTGCAACAATACAAGGAGTGTTCTGATTTTCCACACCTGACGTATTGCATTGCTCCTTGCGTGTTTGTAATATGTATACAGTAAAGAAGTCAAGTGTTTGTTTATTATAGTGTCATCCCTATTGAAAGGACCAGTTACAATTGGCTTACGATACACCTGTACATAGTTAATTCCCGAAGATATTGGCAATTAAATATGTTATATCTCAACATTCTTACTATGTATTAAAATACTTATAATATTTTATAAACTATTGATGCCATAGGCAATGCAACATTGAAACGTCTATATAAAATTTACTTGGTTAGTAGCTTAGCATGTAAACTGTACTTTGGCGAGTGTAAAGAAAGTAATAAATGCTAGACTTAGATGAGCAATTATTCCGTTTAATTACGTGCCAAAGGACAACTGAAATTCCATGGCACTATGTAATTTACTTATCGTGAAACCTTATTAGTTGTCACGATTTTTCATTCAGAAGATGTAAACAAATATATATATTGTAATTGCATGTCCCCTTTAACAAAATACAGCAGTTAGCGGATGAATTTTAAAAAAGTCGTCTCGTGCTGGTGAATCACCTACAGCAAATAAATAGTTCGATAATCGACCCAAATACTACAGAGATTTAGAGTTAAATATGTGTATTTAACATTTCTTACCTAAAATATAAATGTTACCAAATGATTCAATCACAAATATTCCTTGCAAATATGGTGTTTACTTCAAATCAAAAAATGATGGGGAAAAGTAGTTCTGGCTACTAGCATAACACCGCTTAGTAAATAGTATGCGTGTACCAGTCAGCTGTATTATGTTATTAAAGTTAAAAATTGCATGATAAATCATAACATATGTTTCCTTATCTAAATAGGATTGGTTCAATAGTGTTTCATTTTATTGACGAAAAGTTTAATTGAAAACCATGTTGACATTGTGTGATAACAGTTTCTAGATCATCTCACGAATGAACGTTTTAAAGGAGTTTATTTCCTCGCTTTCTTATAGACACTTTACTAATGTTTCAGCACTTTCTCGATCAAATTTCATAACGGAACAATGATCTGCACTCTTTCTTTTGTCTTTTGCAACCTTTATCGTATGACAAATTAGCTGAAACTTTACCTTTGTGTCGGGATCCTTAGTGTGTATAATCAGCTGTGTCATATTTTCATCTTCGTCAGTTTCCGTTACTTTACGTAACGTATCTAAGCTTTGTTTGCTTAAATCTACAGGCATATCAGTATTTTGTTCGACCATTCCATTATTTTCACCTTTTTCTTTAAGTTTAAGAGTTCCGCACCATCCGTCCTCACCGATGACAACTCCGACTTCTTTGAATTGTGAATTTCTCTCCAGGCAAGCATATAATTTCTTCCTACTGTCCACACTTAGATATACCCGTGGTGTCATTTCAAAAAGATTTAGCATCAATTCAGTTTTAGATTCGTCCTGAAGGTTGTCATACTTTATAATGGAATTGAAGATCATTTCATCTAGATCACCAATTTCCCATACAAACATGCGCTCTTGTGTTAACAATGCTTTAATGTCAACTGCCTTTGTGTTTCTAATGCGTTCCTTCCATTTCCTTTTCATTTCATATTTTCTATTTTTTGTGTGATTTTCAAATTCTTCTTTTATCCTTTCCTGAATTTCTTTGTCATCTTCGGAGCCTTCTAAACAGCAAATAAGTTTCTGAACGTAATTAAACTTCTCTTTTTTTTCCTTAATGTCAAATAGTTGATCTTTGTCAAACAAAAACATATATTTCAAACATAAACGCTCAGCAAATTTAATTGCATTTTGATGATTTGTTTTGCCATCAAGCACAGCTATATGCATTCCACAAATTTTCTCTTTCAGTTCCATATCATTTGAAGCCATGATTTCATCAAATATCAATTCTATAACAAACTTGTCAGATGGTCCCTCTACGAACAGAACAGATGATGCAAACAGAATATATTTGATTTCTCTTTTTAATTCATGTCCGTATCCAAATGCGTTTTTATCGAAAACGTTTGAAACGTAATGTGACACACATTCTTTTTCTTTGTTCAATTCTTTTCGACGGCAAAAGAATGTTCTATCTAGTGTCCAGTTGCCTACCATTGCTGGATTATGCGAAATGAATAAGATGATTTTTTTCTGACAATCAGATGACCGGAGAACCAAATTTCTCAATATGTCTACCATGCGTGGGTTCATACCTTGATCAATTTCTTCAAAACATATTGTTTTAAAAACTTTATGTGCTAATAAAAGAGATATCTGTTTGGCTGCAATAATTCCGTCTGGTGTCTTTAACAGTTTATGATACATCCCATTGTATTTGATTGAATATTCACCAGTCTCATCATTTCTAACAAAATCATATGTCAAAGGACTTGTCAAATGTGCAAAAAATTTATCAGCCAATTCCCTATCAACGTCGCTAGAATCAAGTAAAGTGTTGAGGATTTCAGCGTTTTCATCCGCTTCGCTATAATTACTCCTGCCGTCACCATCAAGTAAACTTTTACTCTTGCTCCATTGGGATCTGCCCGTTGATCGTATTGGGTAAACGTGCACAAAAACATCAGATAGACATTGCAAAGAATCTTCTCTTGTCCTGTCCGATGAACCACGAGTAAGTGTTTTTAACTTCTCAAATATCTTTGTCACTTCAAGTTCTAATAAAGTTCTATTTTTCTCTTTGTTTTCATTATCACTTGTCTGGTATTTCGCGGATAGTTTTATCGTCTCTTTTAAAGTATCAACTAAATTAGAATTAGTTGTGTTTAATACATCGCACTTTTCATTCCATTTTGTTGAAGAATAATTCATTGATTCAACATGTACTTCTACTTCGTCATCGTCATTTCTTGGAAGAAGACAAGACACTTTGAACATTTTTCTTGGCGTACAGTTACTTCTTTCGACAAATAAACCAGAATATAGCTTTCGAGTCAACCTTTCTAAAGCGCTAGATTCTGATGACGGCGCTATTTCATCTTGTTTCTTGTCTGCAGTGTCACTTTCTGATAATAACGGTTCTTCCTGTTGTAGTGGATTGGATCCAACTGCGAGTGATAATCTGGTACTTTCTATAGTGCTAGATTTTGATGACAGCCCTACTTCATCTTGTTTCTTGTCTGCAGTGTCACTTTCTGATACTTCATCTTGTTTCTTGTCCTGTTGTAGTGGATTGGATCCAACTTCGAGTGATAATATGGAACTTTCTATAACGCTTGGTTCTGATGACGGCCCTACTTTAACTTGTTTCTTGTCTGCAGTGTCACTTTCTGATACTTCATCTTGTTTCTTGTCCTGTTGTAGTGGATTGGATCCAACTTCGAGTGATAATCTGGAACTTTCTATAACGCTTGGTTCTGATGACGGCCCTACTTTAACTTGTTTCTTGTCTGCAGTGTCATTTTCTGATAATAACTGTTCCTCCTGTTGTAGTGGTTTGGATCCAACTTCGAGTGATGATCTGGAACTTTCTATAGTGCTAGATTCTGATGACGGCCCTACTTCATCTTGTTTCTTGTCTGCAGTGTCACTTTCTGATAATAACGGTTTTTCCTGTTGTGGTGGATTGGATCCAACTTCGAGTGATAATCTGGAACTTTCTATAACGCTTGGTTCTGATGACGGCCCTACTTTAACTTGTTTCTTGTCTGCAGTGTCACTTTCTGATAATAACAGTTCCTCCTGTTGTAGTGGTTTGGATCCAACTTCGAGTGATGATCTGGAACTTTCTATAGTGCTAGATTCTGATAACGGGGCTACTTCATCTTGTTTCTTGTCTGCAGTGTCACTTTCTGGTAATAACGATTCCTTCTCTTGTAGTAGATTGGATCCATCTCCGAGTGATGATCTGGATTGATCAGTGGTATCTTGAGTGATGTCTATTTCATATTCGCAGAATATATACGCCTCTTTATCGTGTTCCGGAATATTCGAACTTGATTTAGTTTCGTTTGTTGAAAGACATCGTCGTATCAGCTCGAATATACTACTCTTGCCAGTTGAATTGGCACCAAGTATGTAGTTTGGACCGTTTTTAAAGCTTAAATGTTGATGCTCTCGAAAATGGACGAAATTCTTAAAGAAGACATGCTTCAACATGGTTTCTTCCTGAAAATAGATAGATTATTCTAATGGAATAGCATTAATGAATATAAATATAGGTATAAATATTCAGTAATTTTATATCATAATATTTATATTACAATTCCAAAATGTTAGAGATTCATGATGAACATATCGAATATATAAAAAAAGGAATCAGAAGCGGAAAATTGTAAAATTTGTGAACAATTTGTTTTGTTACTTCTCCGTGTAAGTCTGTAGAAAGGAACCAGCCCTCACGAATCGGTCTGTGTCAAAAAGCAATGTTGGGAAAGCCACATTTGAGCACGCTGATTGGTCAATTGCTCCAGGAAAGGTTTGAAAGACATCACAGTTAAATAAATATCAATTGCAATGAATTGTGGGACAGGCATATAATTCCCTGCTTTTTCATTTGGGATAAACATCAGGTTCTTTGTTAGACTAGCTCTGTAAATATGGCAAAAGGTATTACACCTAAAACTTAGTAACTTCATGAAAATGATTTGAATTTCTTTCACATAATTTAGTATTAGGTATACTCTATTATTGTCGTAGGTCAGTAGGTTAACGGTGAAGTTTGACTCTCATTATATAAATTTTTAATTCTTCAATTGCTTCGAAAGTTTTAATTATATTGTTTGTAGTTGTTCAAACTTAAAATTTTTGACGTAAACTATGAAGATGGACGGGTAGATTAAGTATGTTAATTTAACAACAACAAAAAACTTTACAAACAACAGTTATAAAATGAATAAGGAACAATTTTGGATGACACCTGACTTTTCAGATTCTTATTCTAACCAAGGGATACTTATGCAAATGTAAAAGCATTAATTAGATAATGCAATATAAATTAGAGATAAAACATGGAAAATGGCATACTTCCGTTTACTGTGCGTGTTTAAAGGTTTTGTTGATGAGTTTAGGTTCAGGTGCGTTTCTGGTCGTACTACTTATGAATGGGGTTTAACGCTATTTACAACACATTTTAAGTTTTTCTGGCATTCCGGTTTGTTTTTTTTTGTTATAGTTAGGGGCATACAAAACTATAGAACCAGAGAAAGAATATAAATGCATGTGTTTTTGATAGTGTCAATAATATATTATATACTAAATGTTCTCAAAATGAGTGAGATTTGTGTGCATGCCATCGATTTCTATGTTTATATTGTAAAAACTACTGTGGTTTGTTCCTCCTCGTCCCGCAAAACACTGCTTGTTGACGGGTAGAATGAATGAGTTACCGTTTGAATAGAATGCTATATACATGCTAAATTCACACTACTATGACGACGTTAAGACACTGTATTTTTATTTCAATTCTGTATTTCTGTATTTTACTATACAACAATGTATATATGTATTGTGTTTGTTTTAGAATACTACTTTCCCTAGGATAATGGCTAAGATTGACATTTTCCCTCATATTCTCAAATACGTATCACTTCACAGATGTGCCACTTTCTTGCTACGGTAACAGGATCCTTGCGATTATAAAATAGTCCTATGTAATTTGGTTTGTAATGTTTTCAAAATGTTTACAGTGGTTGTGATTTCTTGTTGCAGATGAGTAAAGCAAAAGCTGGCATAGCATATACTGCAATAAAGCACGACTGGGGTTAAAAAGGTGACTTTTATAGGATTTTAACATATGAATGTATGTATTAGCATTTGAGGACTTCTTTAACACAAATCTAAGGGTATCACCGCTTCTGCATCGCCATCGGCTTCATTTATCGGAAGAAGATACGATACTTTGAACATTTTTCTTGGCATACAGTTGCTTTTTTCGACAAATACACCTGAATATAGCTTTCGAGTAAACCTTTCTATACTGATAGATACTGGGAAAGGGGGTACTTCATCTTGTTTATAGGTGTACTTCTCTTCTGCAGTATCCTTTTCTGATGATGAAGGTAATTCATTTTGTATTGGGATGCGCTCCTCTTCTGCAGCGTCATTTTCTGATGATGAAGGTTATTCATTTTGTATTGGGATGCGCTCCTCTTCTGCAGCGTCATTTCAAGTTCTGATGATGAAGGTAATTCATTTTGTATCGGTATGCGCTTCTCTTCTGTAGCGTCATTTTCTGATGATGAAGGTAATTCATTTTGTATCGGGATGCGCTCCTCTTCTGCAGCGTCATTTTCTGATGATGAAGGTAATTCATTTTGTATTTGGATGCGCCTCTCTTCTGCAGCGTCATTTTCTGATGATGAAGGTTACTAATTTTGTATTGGAATGCGCTCATGTGGGACTATCTCAGACATCCCACTGGCTTATCGAGAGAAGTTACCCCCCTTGATATCGGCGTTTTTACTACTTACCTGGCTAAACTGTCATATTTGATTTACATAGAAACATATAGGAGAAAATTAATTTTATCGTTATAACTTTTTCATTATTAAATTACCAACCTATTACAACGTCTAGCCATTCAGTTAAAAATATAACCTTTATTGTGATAAAATAAAAATTAAAATAAGTTTACGTCTTTTTGCTTCCTTTTTTGATTTTATAACAGCATACATGTATATGCTCTTTATATGTTCTTTATAAAAAATACTCAAAACACGTTTTCGGCCACTTTAAATGTCTTATAAACCTTAGTTGTGATTTTTTGCCAACCTATTACAACGTATACGTTCATAGCAGATAAAAATCTCTTTACGATGATATTTTGATATAGAAAATATGATAATTGCTTCTTGCTTCCATTTTGATTTGAAAATGATATAAAATGTAATTCTGATTTATTTTCTGTATGTTCAATAGAGCGTACTATTGAACCCAATACAGTACATTACAGTACCCAATTAAATACAGCATGTATGTCACTATATCAGCCGGCAGATGTTGGTCAGTCCCGACATATTTATATACACATGGTGATATTGCAAGTTATTTGTAGTTTAAAGTGTTGTTTTTATTTATGTATTTTGCTTATATTCTAAAGAATAGATTTATTTCATATTTTAACTAAAGAAACTTCAAAACACTTCTAATTCAAGTACATTTCTTTTGTAAACCAAAACATTATTTGATGGTGTATTTCTTTCGCACAAATATACGTTTTAATGTCTTTGTTATGAAATAATTCAGTGGACATAGAAAGAAAATCAATAAAGATCAATTCCAGTGACTAAATAATAACAATACTTTATGCGAGGCATATTAATTGAACAAAGAGATTTGATAATGTAATTGGTTTAGAGTAGAATTGGTAAAGATTAGCAATATTTTACATAGAGCTTTATCGTGTAAAATAATTGTGCTTTACATTGATATGAATAAAGAATGAATGAACGAATCAATCATTCTTATAATTCTTTTAGAATGGCTTTGTACAAGTTTAAACGTTCATATAGCTGTTTTGTTATATGACGTGTATATAGATTAGACAAAAATAAAGATAATAACTATGAAATGAATGGTGTTTTGTGGAACGAAAAAAAAATTATTTAATTATTTAAAGAAATATGAAGGTACTGAGATTACTTCATTAAGTTTAGTAATCCGAAATAGATATTCTAACTGCAAACATGTTTCATTTTGTGTATTATTATGTTTGTTTTACAGACATCGCATTGATATCGTGTAATTAACTAAATACAAGTTCATTTTGATAAACAAATGTCAAATGTTTATAAATATTACAGCATATTCAATTTAAACGTTTTCCTAAGATCAGTAAAGTAATATGTAAATCTAATAATCCTTGTACAAAAAAAACAGAGACCCACCGCCCCGCGCCTGTCTGTTTTTCAAATCTCAAACAATGGAATAAGCCAGTGTTTATTTATGACCTTAATTACCGACTACCCCTGCCCGGAGGCAAAACTTGTAATTTTATTGGGGGTAAAAATATAATTTGTTAGGATGTAGTTGAGTAATTGTATTTCAACACAAGTTTGGCATCACACATTTTTTTTAAAAATTAGCTTTTTGATTTAACATAGATATTCAGATAAATTGATAACAAATTCAAATTTTATAAACAGATGACAGAATGGGAGGAAAAATGTTAGCGGTTTTCAAATGTATGTATTTCTCAATTATGCGATGACTTTATTAATTAAATGTATTGGTAATCATTCTTTAAACAACTTAATATTTTTCTTAACTTACGTACAGTTTTTAGTTGTTGTTTTTTTTTAAAAAAAATATCCTCTCGTATATTGAAATGGTATGCAAAACATATTAATCTGTTGTAACAACATAATCAATCAGATATTATAACACGAGGTTCTTAAAAGAAGTTGTTAAAAAAGAATTATGGTCAAATACCGTTTTAGGCTTTATTAAAAACACATCCGCTAATATACAGATGTCTGTTTCAAACAAAATTTATATAATTATATAACCGTAATAATTTTCTTTTAGAAACAACAACATAAAGTTTAAAATATCATTTAAATATCAGTGCACTTGTCCCGTTAACTCAGAAAGAAATGAGTCTGACTATCAACCCTCGGGTCGTGAATTCGAATCCCCACCCGGCACTATTCTCTGGGAATAGTGGAGCGCTTAGTCCAGTGATAAAGCACCGAATCCATGATCGGAGGGTCGTGGATTCGATCCTCTGCTACGGCTATGTGTGGTGTCCTTGAGCAAGACACCTTTTCCGCATATACTTAGTACTTGTCATACCCATGAAGACTTCGAGTGTGATTTGTAAGAACTTGTTTCACAATAGAAGAAAAATAAAAAAGTTTAAAAAATAAAGACATTATGTATCATTGTCATTCTGTCTCTTTTATAAGTTTATATAATCAATTAACTGTAATAATTCTATTTATTTATAGTAACACAAAAAAACAAATCTTTATCTATAATAAAATAAACTATATCAAAGTATATCATAATTTGTAAAATATCATTAAAATCATTAATCTATGTTACATTTTTACACATTAAACTTTATCAATTGAATTAGCGTTTAAATCAAATTCAATAATTTCTTTTTTATACTACACATCAAAATCATCAAAACGCCCTTATTAAAACAAGCACATATATAAGACCTTGTCAAATTGTACCCGAGGGCATATATAACACGTTACGCATGCTTAGTTTTAGTGTCAGAGCGGAACGATACCAGTATGTTTTATCGCGGTCTAAGGGAAGTAATTGGATTCATCTCCACTATCATCAAACTGCGCAGGGGCAGTTATCGGATAACTCTTGAAAAATGTCTGAAATAGTCCAGTATGTTCTCTTCTGCAGCGTCATTTTCTGATGTTGATGTTGATCCTTAAGTAATGGATTAACTCTGGGAGGTGATCCAGATTGATCAATGGCATCTTCTGGAGTGATATCTAGTTCATATTCGCTGAGTATATATGCCTCTTTATCGTGTTCCGGAATACTGGGACTTGATTTAGTTTCATTTGTCCAAATACATCTACTCTTTTCAGTTGAATTGTAATATATAAGTCATGATTGACACCAATGCTGTTGGGTTAGTAGATACCTTAATATTGTGCTTATGGTTTGCATTGTAGCTAGATGTGCTTGCCGACGTCTGGTTTGTAGATATATGTCTGGTTGTACACAAAAAAATTATCTCCATGTATATATACATTGCGGTTACACTCATTGTTTTTAAAGTCCCATATAATTTCCTGAAATTTGGATAATCTATGAATATGTATATCATTCTATGAATATGTATATCATTCTATGAATATGTATATCATTTTACACTTGTTTGTTCTTAATAAACGTTTGTCTGTGTAATTTCGAGTATTTCTTGATAACACTATAAGAATTGGATTATCCCTGGCTAGAAAATAAAAAAACGATGTTAACCATAAGTAACTTACCTATTCCGAACAAGTAAACGTCTAATTCCATAATTCCACGTCACATAATGCCAGTTTGGCTTCGCAATAATGATATATACCTCGAATACCGTTCACCGACACACAGGCGATTCATGCTCATTTAGGAAAATATATAACTACGCACCTAACCTTATTATTTCTCTGCGATTAATATATTTTATATACGAACATGTAAATTCTGCACTAAGTAAATGATATTATTTACAATGATTTACGACTATTCGCGATCAGTGGATAAAGCTATTTAAGTGTTTGTATCTGATAATCTTAAAGTCTTGTTCAATTACCTTAATATCTTCTTTTTATATATTAAGGACATACATAAACGTAAAAAAAACAGAGAAAGAATATCAATACAGGTATAGATATATATTTAATGTGCTAAATATTTCTGGTTATTTGTGGCATATCCACTGTTATTGGTAGCGTCGGTTTTATGCGATTGAGGGCTAACGGACGATCAGTTAACATAAACACTGTTTTCTGGGATCCTGAAAAGTTATGGTAATGAGACAAAATACCTAATAAATACAAGAAACAAGATGATTTTTTGAGTAAATAAAGGACTTAGGTCCGAAATACAATAAAATTGTGAATCTTTCGTGTTTTACAGAGTTGTATTTCATGTATAGACTTGAAGTGTATGAAAATTGTACAATATAATTGTCAAACAATATTTCTATCTATAATTTCAAACAGTTTTGTTATAATAAGAGCAACTTTTCTTATAGTACATGGATTTCCGTTCAAATAAATCGGTAAAAATCTTTATGTTCTAAATGTCCAATATACCAATTATGCAAATATGTCTCTTACATGGCTACTTAGAACATTTGAAATAAACATGGCATCCGTTTTCTATAACCACTGGGCCGGGCCCGATTAGCTCAGTCGGTTACGCGTCTGACTATCAATCCAGGGGTCGTTAGTTCGAATCCCCCGCCCGGCAACAGTCTCCGTGATGATTGATATTGCGTCTCATTATCATTCGTCTCTCACCACTGATTCAAGCGGGAATGTTATCAGTTACTTGCGAAGATGGGGTGTGCTCGAGTACTGGTTTATCCAAGGAAACAGTGGTCAGGTTTACTGATCGTCTGTTCACCTTCGATAGCATGAATATGACGCTCAATATTCAATCAATCAGTCTATCGCCATTGAAATAAAAAAAAACAGAATATTTAATGAATCGCCATATAAACAGAAAATATGAATAGGTTAACAGTATTTCTTTACAGATTTTCCCGTAGGCACTGTGCTAACGTTTTACATGTACATGTATCACCTTTCCTACTAATTCATTTCCGGATTTCCCCGAAGGCACTGTGCTAAGGTTTTACATGTATCACCTTTCCTACTTATTCATTTCCGGTTTTCCCCGAAGGCACTGTGCTAAAGTTTGACATGTATCACCTTTCCTACTTATTCATTTCCGGATTTCCCCGATGGCACTGTGCTAAAGTTTTACATGTATCACCTTTCCTACTTATTCATTACCGGATTTCCCCACAGGCACTGTGCTAAAGTTTTAAGGATTTCCCCGATGGCACTGTGCTAAAGTTTTACATGTATCACCTTTCCTACTTATTCATTGATCCACTGATGGTACACGCATGTGCAGTGCTTGTACATGTACCACTGTGATACTGACATGCCGTGACTGATTAGCAACATAAAGAAGTACTTATACTTGCCAAAGCTCCTCTAGTACTGGTTGTGTTTGCTCACATGTATCAGTCAATAGCTCGTCTGCTCTCAATCCAGGGGTCTTGAGATAAAATCCTCGCCCGGTTGCAGTCTTTGTGTTGATTGATACACGACATTCTGTCTGTCTCATTATCATTTGCCTCTCACCGCTGATTCAAGTGGGAAAGTTATCAGTTACTTACGGAGATTTGTTGTGCACACAGTACTGGTTAGTCTTCCATGATCTGAGGTTACGTTAGGTAAGGAAACGCAGGTTAGTTTAACTGATCGTCTGTTAGTCTTCTCTGGCAATGACGCTAAATATTCAATCAATTATTCATCTGTATCACAGAAACGCTAACATGCTTATTTTTATAGAGGAGTTCTGGGGCTGGGCATTGCTCAATCGGCTGGACAGACTTAGATTTACCGCAATAGCACTTACAGGTCGTGACTGATTAGCAACATAGAGGAATATCTTTTCTGGTGATAGGCTGACTGTTTGTTAAATCAATACACTGCAGAGCTGCCTTAAAACTAGATTGTCAACTCTGTAATATTAGATCAAGACTTTAAGACAAAACTACCCCACGCTGTTTATTTTGAAACGTTCTTTACAATGATTGATTTTGAATATATTTTTGAACGACAAGTATTTATCAGGTTACATTTCAAATATCGATCATCTACAAATACACCTGCAAAATTAATTTAAAATTAACACGCGACTATTTGGATATTTCTTAAGTATCTGGCAAGTTTTCTCACATACATTTTTGGGACTTGAACCTATGACATCATCAGTGAGAGGTAAGTGATCTTGAGACGATGCCTTAGACCTCTGCCGGGCCACGGAGGGCTCTCCAGTTTGTGACAAGACTATTAACCTCTGGCAAATCATTGCAATAAATAACATAAATAAACCAACGTATCTTTGATATTTTTTCAATGTCTTCTCCTGGCTTTCAATAAACACCATCAATTAATAAACAGAAAAAAAATGTGTTTAAAAAACATTCCAATTATATATACCTCTAATAAAAATAAACACACAAAAACAACCCCAATATAATAAAATTCATGTAATTATTGTCACTATATCTTTTCCGTAAAATAGGATACACCAAAATACATATTTAATATTTAGTAAGGTTCTACACCAAACCAACCACTATAGACTCAAGAGAGAAAAATCTCCTGAAGTCTTTAGATAACATAATTATCTTATACTATCATCTGTTGTGTCAAATTATATTTAATTTCTGTTTGATTTTTGCTTAAGTTCAAGCTACGGTTTATAATTTGTTGAGACTCTGGTGTGTCCTTTTAATATTAATGTATATATAATTATATGAATGCTTGTTACAACTTGACTAATACATATAAGTGTACGGTTTGTTGGCACATTGTTTTCGTAATACAATATTGATAATAGCTGTGTGACTTTACAATGAATAGATATCGCTGATTGCTTGTAATACAAAAGTAAGATAACATAAACGTCGCACGTATAAATGACTTAACCGATAAAAACTGAATAAATGGATGGATCAATGAATCAATCAATAAATGAAAGAATCAATCAATCAATACTCAATCAATCAACAAATGAATCAATGAATTAATGAAAGTTGAGAAAGGAAGAAATAAATTTACGAACGAACAAAGAACATATATATATATATAAATCAATGCATTAATGAATTTATGAATAAATGCATGATTTATTGAATTAATCAAATATATTTGAATGAATGCATAAATAAATGAATACATAAGCATGAATGAATGAATTAATTAATTACGTAATAATTAATGAATGAATGTATGAATGAATGAATGAATGAATGAATGAATGAATGAATGAATGAATAAATGATTGAATGAATGAATTAATGAATGAATGAATGAATGATTGAATGAATGAATGAATGAATGAATGAATGAATGAATGAATGAATGAATGAATGAATGAATGAATGAATGAATGGCATATCGATATGACTATATTCAATAGATCAGCTATACGATTCATTAATATGTATCATTTATGTAACATGTACATTATAGTGTTACTTTGTACAATTACTTTCAGTTATATTATTATGATATAAATACATATAATCTATTTCAGTTAAGGTACGTTGTAAAGAAATAGAACCGTTTGGTCGTTACGACCTAAATTATTCAATGTTCTACCAAGTTATGACCACCAACTGTCCATAACGTTATTCAGGCTTACACTAGTTAACCGGGCATTTTCCCTTCAAATATATTTATTAACACTTCGGTATAATGACTCACTTATTTGTGTTTACACGTGATGCATGGTGTGTTGTCTAGTCCGTCTTTATCGTTCTTGTCTTCATGAATTTTAAATGATTTATTGATTGATTGATTGATTGATTGATTGAATATTTAGTGTAAATTTATGCCATCGAGGGCTAACATACGATCAGTTAACCTAACCATTGTTTCCTGGTATTAACCAGTATTAGAACACACCCAATCTCCGCAAGTAACTGATAACTTTCCAAATTGAATCAGCGGTGAGAGACGAATGATAATGAGACACAATGTCGTATATCAATCATCACGGAGACACCTCTCGACCCCTATCGGAATGATACAACTTATTCCAAGTATATAAAAATGAATACAGTAGAACTTCCATGGATCGAACCCGACGGGACTGAACAAAATAGTTCAAACGAAGGGTGTCAAAATACATTTAAATATGTTGGCTGGACCTAATTTCTATATTAGACTCGGTGTTTTAGCCACCGGAGATAGAATAATAGAATTTAGATCGTATTATGACCGGGACCAGATAAGTGGTTCGATCCATGTGTGGTGTTCCAGCCATCCGTGTTCGAGCCAACAAAGTTCTACTGTAAATATATAACATGCTCTCCGTCTTCCATGATCTAGTGGTTAATACGTCTGCCTCGGAAGCGGGAGGTCAAAGGTTCGAAGCTGGTATAGCATATACTGCAATAAGACATCATGGTGTTAAAAAAGTGACTTTTATAGGATTTCAACATATGCATTTATTTACGAGCATTTGAGGACTTCTTTTTTTAAAAAAATCTCAGGGTGTCACTGCACCCTCTTTTAAAAAAAACAACGTGGTCAACCTACCAGTTATTGTGCATTTAATGTGGGTTACATTCCTGCTATGAAAAAAAAAATCAAAACAATCTATATGGAATTCTTTTTTTACCATTGAAATCCTAGACTTTATTTTATATAAAGTAAAGAACACAATTCAACTGTGTTTTGAGACCTAAAGGCGAGCATCTATAATAATAATAATAATAATAATAATAATAATAATAATAATAATAATAATAATTATTGCTGTTGTTTTTATAAAGACTTTCATTTCAACTAGACAATATCAGAGACATATAAACAATTAAGGCACAAACGATACCCTGTCCTCTGGCAGGAAACAGGTGCTAAAATGGCACATTGTTATTATAACAAAATTCAAGGACTTGTTTAAAGTCTCTATAGAATTCCTTGCAAAATTACTCAACCGCGATAAGGGGTCAAAGAGTCACAACCCCCAATATTTATAATTATAATTAACATGTGTCGTATCCGGTAGAGAAATAATAAATTCCAGCAATAAAACTACGTGGTAAATACAATTATCGTCTCATTAGTGGGGCGTTATGCACTGTTAATGAATCTAAAAATATAAGTGACATGAATAATTAAATGGGTGAGCTTGTAGGTGAGTGAGTGAATGGAAGAATGAATAAATGAATGAAAATATGTAGCAGTATACGAATATGAAGTATTTAAATGACATAGAATTAGTGATTGATATTAGCACCGCGGCCTTTTTTCGTTTCCGTGACGCGTGATTTGCAACTGCATATTGCCTTAAATTAATGCTTTTTTTTAATTAATTCCGTTTAGAAAAATTTTATCTTTACTTTTGATTCTGTAAGAACATAACTCACCGATCAGTCATTGTTTCAAGAACAATTTATTTATTTATGTGGTATATATTTTTAATTAAAGATAAAGCCTATTTTGTAATTTACATAAATGATATGTTGTTCATCATGTTTTTTTATTGATGTTATTCAATATTTAATATTTTTATTTTATTAAAGTTAATTACGCTGTCTTCTTTTATTTTTATACTTTAATAATCTAATTATAAGTTTATAATTCATGTTGTTTAACCAGCGATTTCAATAGCTATTACAGTACTGCATGACATGGTTGTGAGTATTTGTCGCCGTTTTTGCGAAGGAATGCCCATGAGAAAATGCTTAATTCTCAGTAGTTACGCCAGTTTCTATGAATATGTTAACATCACTGGATCAGGTAATAGTTTAGCTTTCGATCGGTGTATGTTTCACTAAAATAACAGCTATTAATTTAGTAAAAATTGTGTTTGTGATTCACTGTTGGTGATTTTCTTTCTCTTATAGCGGCCAATAACACGTCTTTGTTCTATTTTAATAAGTGTATGTTTCAAGAGTTAAATAACACTCCCAGTGGGTTTTTTGCATGTTCACCCTATGTTTAAACGAAGACACGCGATTTCAAATGATTAATAGCCTTTAAACAAATGTAAGTATTCGATTCAAAACAGTAACAAATGATTTTTCCGCGTGTGAATCTCATGACCCCCACGGCAGATCCACACGCGTGGACTATCGGGAGTGCGTGTGAATCTAACGTGACACTGGTCAACCCATGCCGAAAAAACGTTGAGACTTAGTCGTTTTTGAGCAAAAAATTAATATTTCTTGAGCATGTTTCAGCCTACCGGACAGTTCAATAACCGTAGTATATGATATGTTTGATTTCTGGGGGCTGTAGGCATTAGAAATCCCTAAGGAATGATGTAAATATCACCTCCATAGTGCTAGGAATAAGGTGTCAGGGATGCGTGGAATTTTGTAAAAATTTTGAAAAAATCATATTTGCCGATATGCGTTTTTTTAAAAAAAAATACTTACCGGAACCCATCAATCTGGGTATCAGAGTGTACTTAGATGTCCCCTGTACGAATTGAACGACTACCAACAACCACCCATGCATGTTCGAACCCCGTGCGCTACAGCAAAAAAAAAAATGAAAATAAAATTATTAATGCATATCCGTGCAATTCAACCAAACTCGTCATATTTGGTCGATTATAGGTGCCATGTTCAAACCCCTTGCCCAGAGGCCATTTCTTGTCGGAATTAGATGATATTGGTCTCGTTGGGCAGGTACTGAATAGATTTTAAGGTTGTCGTACCTCGCTGACCCATGGGCACTCGATCAATGTCATTCCTGGGGCCTAGAACTGAGGTGGTCACCCTGGCACATGCGCCATTCTAAGAGTCATGTGCGATGGGTTCATCTTCATATATGTTGTAGGGAATTTAATTCTGAGCAACTTTTTCTTTAACTTATATGGCTAACTCAAACCGTTTAGCCAGTAGAGCCTTAACCCCAACTCAGATACGGTCAGCCGGAGGACCAAAAAGGGCTTGAACCTTAGCAGAGAGGCCATTTCCTGTCCGATTTTTTCAAGTTGGGTATCGTTGGAAAGGCCTTCGCGAACCTGACAAAGCGGTGTCGAGTTTTGTTAAAAAAAATCAAACCCGTGCACGTGCATGTGCAAAAATAGAAATAAGAACCTAGAGAAAAAAAATTAATAGCTCAATCTCGTCAAATAAAGGCTAGTTTATTTTTACCGTTTTGAAAAATAACTTATATTTTTTCGTTTAGCTCGGGTCAAAAATGAGTAACCCGTGCCAGAAAATGAGAGGCACGTGCATTGATTTGTTTTTCATATATGTTGTGGAACACCTTATTTTGGGCAACTTTTGTTCTGAGAGTGATCAGCTATCTGTCTTCGTTTAGTCCAAAACTGCCCGTGCCAACACGTGTCACTCCCAAAAATGCCGCAAATTCGGGGTGTCATGTTCAATCCCTGGTACTAACGTCATTCTTGTGACGTTTTTAACCCAGACACAGGGTTCGACAGGTATTGCGTAGCTCTTGAGGTTGTTATAAAAAACTTTTTAGAAAAAAATTACCATCAGGGGTCGCCAGCGGGCATCGAACTTAGGTTATGTTGTAGCACGTGCCAGAAAATGAGAGCCATGTGCATTGAGATCATGTTGATATATGTTGTAGAGAATTTAATTCTAAGCAACATTTGTTCTTAGAGTGATAAGCTATCTGCATACCCGTGCAATTCCACCGATTTTGGCAAATTTAGGTGCCATGTTCAAACCCTTGCCCAGAGGCCAATTCTTGTCGAAATTTGATTATCTTGGTTGTGTTGGACAGGTATTGAATAGATATTAAGGTTACCGTACCTCACTGACCCGAGAGCACTTGGTCGAGATTTGTTAATAAATCTGAAGCACGTGCACGTGCAAAAAATAAATATTATACCTAGAGTCGATTTTTTTTTGTTATATAGATCTGTCAAATAAAGGCCAGTTTGTTCTTACCATTTTAAAAATATCGCTTATACTTTTCTATATTACTGGTTTCAAAAATCGACATTTTGGCCGATTTTCCCATTTTTTACCATGTTCGAGCCTCCGTAGAGGCCATATGCCGTTCTGCAAGGCTATAAAACTATACATTTTCGGAAAGATCTATTCAAGCCCTTCAACATGATAACAAAAATATTAGGCCCAATGACCTAGACAGATCATTAAAGGTCATCTGAAAATGACCCGAAATTCATTAAATTTAGTGATTTTTTCCCTAAAAAAAGTCATCAAAAAATATCGGAAAATCGTTCATATCTTTGCCATTTATAAACATATCTCTCTGAAATGTTCCATAAATGTTCCTTTATGCATGTTCTATTGATTTCTATAGATTGCTAGGGCTTGGTTTGGAACGAAAATTAAAGATTGACCTTGACCGTGGGGAAAAAGGCCAATGTCTAGAATTGTTAAGTAGGATTAGATACGTTCATTGGTAAAGAGTTTATAAAGATCAAGCATCGCAATGTTGAGATATAACATTTTAAACATGGCCTAAAAAAAACACAAAAAACATAATATTTTTGCTTGACGAATATTTTTATAGTGAAATGTCCCCTACCTTACACTACATAAACCCCAAGGGTTGCCCCTAATTACGGATCTCGGACCCTCCTATTATTGAGATAATTACCATAACTCCCTAATTGAGGGACACAATCATCAAAAAAAAAAATGTTTTTTTCTCATAACTTTCAAGAACAGTAACTCTGTCAAAAAAGGGGAAAATAGGGGAAAATCATCTTCGTGGCCCTTATCCATTTAGCTTTCTAATGGTCAGATTTAACCCAAGTCAAATAGAAAGATGAACGTCATAGAATTACGTGGTTAGATCAAGTTTTAGGAACTTTGTGTTGTGAGGTTGGGATATCCCCATATACCCATATTTTTGGTGATTTTATTTTGGCTGGGACCAGGGTTTAGGTTGTCCATCCCTGGGGACATAGAAAACCCAATAATGTTCTGTAACTTTAATTATCCTGACATAGGATGCCCTTAAAGAGCTTAATCCAGGACTCATAAACATCATTCAAGTTTTTCAAAGATAACAAGCTTTTAGTTAAGCCTGGGTTTAGGTATCTGAATAACCTCTAAATGACCCCAAATTGCCCCCTATACCATCTCTGGGTCAAACCCCTTAACCCAAAAATGCACCCATGGTATAAAATCAAATTGATGATAGTGTCCCTACAACTATTATTTAGGGTCAAAATTTCAAACCTGGTTCCGGAGTTTTGCCGAACAACCCATACTTAGTTACTATATAGATATACATATAACCCATATAGTGCTTTTATATATATACGCATATATATACCTCGTAACTCAACTTATATACTATTGTATATATTTTCCTTCTGAGACCGACTTGTAGATGTTTGGTACATACGACAACGTAAGCGTAAGTGTTGCAGCAATTGTGGGGTACTATATAGACCCGCCTTTTATGAGCGCCCTGCAACAAGGATTTTATATAGGCCAGGGCCTTTTTACCTTATTATACAGAGGCCGACATTCGGTGGCTTCCCAATTAAAAAATCATGTTTTTTTCCACTTGGCCTGATTTTTTAAAAAAATTCATTACATTGATAGGGTATAAAAAACCACTTGAATAATAAGTATTATTGTAATATCTGATAATTATTGGTTAGAACATGGCGCTTTTTTTCCCCCGATCTTGAAGTCTTGGGTATCTTCCCAATTTCTATATAAAAGCTCTGTAGACCAAAACCCCATATATGCTAATGTGTCTTAGTATTGAAGTGCGAAATAAAGATTTCACTCGCTTAAATAAAATTCAGACAAGTCACTCTATTAGAAAAGCCACGAGTCTAGTTAAGTTTATCGCTTCAAATCAATCAATTAAGGACGAGCAATTTCGACGTTGAATAAATTTATAATTAATCTAATGCAAAATTTACATTTCAATACCAAAAGCTCATACACCAAAGTTTTTTTGTAATATTACTACAAAAGTTTAAAGACAACTATAATGTGTCTTTTATATCTTTTTCATAATTAAATGTACCAAATAAAGCCTTTGATGGTAAACTTGATCAAAATGACAAATATTTAGCGGGAAATGAAAAAAGTCGAGATATTCCGCATACATTGATATTCATGCGGAGCATCTCCGAGTTTATAGCGTTCTTGGCCTGTCGGGATAAGGCGATTGCGACAATGGTGTAAGGGAAACAACTCAATCTCAATTTTGATATAAAACTTAATTGCGCACTTTACACATATTTCACCTTAGTAAGATAAATGAATAATTTTAAGGGGCTTTATTTTGCCAGGTCCTATATAGACCTCACAATCCATAAGGACCCCACAAGAAAGGTCTATGATAGACCGATACCCCGTAAATGCTTGTATGTCTTATATACATACGTTATGCACACCGGTAAAAATATATGTACGTTATGCAAACAGTATATACATATATGTTTTGAAAACAAAATATATATAGGTTATGAATACAAAATATGCCTATTGCAATTCCTTGAAATCATAACTTGCTTATAGAAGTAGGCAGGTGGCTATAGAAGTAGGCAGGTGTGGAAATGTGCCTAACATGAAAGTGTACCTTTAACTGTAATGATATTGGTGATGAGTTTCATTATCTTTTAGTATGTCTACTGTTTCATGACGATAGTAGGTTTTATCTTAATGAATTCTATTATACAAGACCTAATATTCTAAAGTTTATTTAACACTGTAAATCAAAACAAGCTTAAAAAGCTGAGCGTATTTTGTGATAAAATTATGCAATACTTTGAAGGCAGAACATAGGTTATTAATTTTATCTTTATATATTTACTGTACGTAATACTAATTAAATAGTGTATATATGATATGTTCTTATATATATATATATATACATACACACATATATATATAGTAGTCTTTACAAAATTGAAATATCAAGGAAAATTTGCTAAATATTTGAATTTTGAACCCCGTTTGACCCTTGTCATGTGATGTAAACACTTGCTTGGAGATGTGTATAACCCACTTGTGCGGAGCCATGCAGTGTTTGATATCTCAGAGTAGAATAATGTGTTTTGACTTTCAGTTTGTGAATAACATGTTTAGGAAGATTAATCTTCATAATGTTTCTGCCTTTTTCATATATAAACAAATGATTATACATTGTAGTTTATGGCTTATCTCAGATACATGCATACATGCTTTTTTATTTGGATGCAAATAAGTTACCATTCACACTGACCTTGGTTGATCATTGTTTTGAATCCCATAATTCGCAATAGCTTCCTTTTGTAAACAACTATAAATTGTGTTTTTTTCAGCAAATACATGCCATTTTATTGTTTATACATTTCTTATATCACAGCCTTCAATTTAAAGCACTTAGTGTTATATAGGAGGCTTATGAGGTTTGTATATGAACCATGTACTAGGTTCAAAACACAACTTAGCATAATTTAGATCTTGGTTGGTTCAATATTCTCTGCTTTTTTTCTTATATAATTAAGTAGGAACCAATCTCCTACATTTGAAAACATATTCCAGTATGTTCTGTATCTACGTTTTGGTAAATGACTGTTTCTTTGATTAGGAAATTTACATTCACCTAGCCAAACCTAATGTTGAAATGTTATAAAGAGCCATGGAAACAATATCCATAACTGTTCTACAGGAATGTATTTATTTTCATCATCATCATCATCAGCATCATAATCACGTCATCATTTTCCCCATATGTGCCTAATTTTTTATCCTAATTGCCATCTGACAATTAATATTTCTTTATGTTCTGTGTCTAACTATAGTTATTTTCATCAACATTAATTGACCGATCTGGTGTATCTAAATAATCCTCAAAATCACACTCATTATAATTAAATAAATGAAATAATATACGAAACTGTTCCCTCGAAACATTCAAAATATTTCCACGATTTTATTCTATTGAAGTTTTGCCCGGAAAATTTGGAACCTAAATGGAATTGGTCATTCTATAATGTCAATTTCGTTTCTGTTTTTTTTTCAATCTTTGTATATTTTGTCTCACAAATAACTGTTTGACCCTTTCTTGTGTCCAAGCAATTTATTTACAATTCATTACAACATGTATGCCTGTTTGATATAAGTCCATCACAAATAAGATAAACCATTTTTCATAAATATTTTCATTCTCTCTAAGTAAATAATGTACTAATCCATGGAACTTGACCCAAATAATTTCACTTTATCTCTTTGATCATGACCAGAGATGTGTTATACGTAACCCAGCGTGAAACTGTATCTTGGATGTACCTAATTAGCAATTTTGTTTATTATGTATGCAGAATAGATGTCCATTGCAATATATTTGAGTGTTGTGTTTGCTGTAGTAAATCTTGGGAAACTTTTATTTCAATCCATAATACTGAGGAACCTGCACTTACAATAAACATTGTTGCTAAGATTAATTTCCAAAATATCAAACAAATATATTTTACAAGAAATTCAGGAAGTGTGTTAACTTGCAACAGGCAGTATCCTCTTTGGCTTTGCTGGTAGTTACAGCTTATGTTGGACATGAGTATTATCAAATAACTGTAGTAAACTTGTCGGCTGCTAGTGATAAGCCCCGCCTATAATACTGTGTGTAGCTGCTACCGGCGATGGACTTGCATCTCGTTTCGGAAAGATAGCCTAATGTTTAGAAAATGAAAAAGACAACAACTTGTTTAATATATACTTTTGATTTAAATGTATTGCTGGTTGATCACAATAAAACGATTTAGTCGTTTCCTCTGTATACGTGTATAATCAATGTCGTCATGAGTTCATGTGTTTCGTTTATACTTTTTAATATTGAAATTATACTTTCCATTATTTGTGAAAATAAGTATTTAATAAATAAAGTTTGAAAAGGATTCTAAGAGGTTCTTTATAGGGAGCTCGGAGATGGGAAATATAAAATATTAATTATGTGCAGAAGAAATACAATTTGATTATTTAATTGTGTTTTATGGATGAATAATAAAGCGCACGGAATTAAAAAAAAAAGCCTTTACTTGTGTTCATGCAATGCAATATATTTTTTTTAATAAATAGTCTCGAAAAGACATATTCATCACAATAGGCATAGGAGTCGAAGCGTTAGTAATGGTGATGTGGCCCAATATTCCGAATTTTTGACATTTTTTTAACCGCACTTCTTAGGGCAAAATTGAGATATTCCCTCGAACATTCGCAATGACTAAGCTGTCATTTGATGTACAATGGCGGACTGCACCAGTAATTGGGTCTCAAAATGCAGATCTTAAGTACTGTATTTTTTACGAGTACATTTTTTTTTTCATTCTCTCGTTTTAGCCCATTTTTAAAGTAATAAATAAAAAATATTCAAATAACTTTATAAAATATTTGCCACCCATGGCTACTGAACTTAGTTTTTCATATTTTTCGTATTTTTTGTTAAATCGGGTAAATTCTACACTACCTTTTTGTTAAAAAATAAATATTTTGTCATAATTTCACTTGAATGATTTAAATTCAGGAGAAAATATTAATAATTGATAATTGGAAATAGTCATTTTTTTTGATAATTTTTTAACAGCTTTAATTTAGTACCAGACTTATTATATTCAGACAAAGGTTCAAAAAGTTATTACAGATACGCTTACAGAACGTCATGATAATATCACTTTAGTCAATCACATTCAGAATTTCAATTTGATAATGTTTTTATGCATAGACAATTGCCAGACATTAATTAAACTTTTCCATTGATCGTACCTCTCGCGTTCCTGAAATAATTCTTACACATTTCATTACTTAAAATACAGTTGATACTCACCAACTCGAACTCTGATATTTCGAATTTCCGGTTATCTCAAATTTGAAGTTCGGTCCCGTTTTTTCCCCTTCTATTTCTATATTAATTAACTCCTGATATATCAAATTCCAGTACTTCGAATTATTCACTATTTCGAATCTGTTTTTGGGTCCTTTCATCCTAGTTTCTATTGATTTCTCACTCGTTATTTCGAATTTTTATCACCGCGTGAAGATGAAAGGCAAACCGTCGAAGGTGATTATTGCTGTAATTTATCGCTTCATGTGTCGGTACTGGCAGGTAAGTTAATTGTGTCATCAAATTGTTATGATATAAACACGAGCGATACACACGCTAATTATACAAACAACGCCGAAGTGTTAGAAGAAATTTTTGACATGTGCTATTTTCGTCTTAGTTCTTATTTGTAAAATTGTTGTAACCATTGCTTGTATATAACCTGTGTTTATATTTCAGTTGCATATTCTATTTATTTGATATTCCTGTAATTAAAAAGTATAAAAATTAAAAGTATTATTATTTCACGCACTGTGCAAATAGGCATTTAGCTTACACACGGATAACAACACACAACATACGTTTGCGTAGAAGGAAGTAACGCATGTAAACACTAGAATTTACCACGATTTAAGATAAATCCACAGTATACATCAATATAAACAAAGTTTATAGCATGTGTAAATATAACCACAACGTGTTATAGTTAAAAAACAAAGAGAGGTATTTATAGGTATAACATGTATATTTTCAACGATTTATGAAGTGGCTGGGGTAACGGTAAAAAGTTTAACAAACATAGACTCCTGATAAATCGAACTTCGGATATTTCGAATTATTTTCAAGGTTCCACGGAATTCGAAATAACGAGTTTTGACTGTATGCTAAAAGTAGTGTACTTCATCTTGATCAACATTAGTATACAAATTCTTTGTCGGGAAGGGCCTCAATCAATGTTGGTAGAACTTGTAGTCCGACTCGTTTTTAACTTGTGATGTTGTGATCACATATAGAGTAAAACAATAAATACTAAAGGTGCCACCAGCAATTTCAGCCGTGCATGTTGAATAAGTTCTCTGTAATCAAGTCACTTGTTCCATGCGCTTCATTATTTACCAATAAAACAATTTAACAATTTAACAACTATATTATATTTCTACTTTAATACACTAATAGTTTACATTTACCCCTTCCCCTTAAGTCCCTCTAACAATAATCTTCGTCAGTCAAAAGCTTCGAAAAGGGGGTACCCGCGTCTGGATAGAACACGACAAAAATCAATGACGTAGGCTCTTTCTGCGAAGGTATTGCATCCTGGTCTCAGACAAGCGATTGCATTCAGGGTTTTTCAAGTCATCGGGCAATATTTACTATTACACCGTCTGGTACTCGGAATTGTTGCGAAACTGCTTCCACTTTTGGGTCGTGTGCATAACGTTTATATATATTTTGTTTGCATAATGTACATATATTTTTACCGTTGTGCATAACGTATATATTTTATAGTTTATACTTTTTTATAGTTTATAGTTAGGTGTAGTTCTATTCTCCTTTGTATATATATATATATATATATATATATATATATATATATATATATATATATATATATATAAAGGGAGATAATTAAATTCACAACAACGGAATTTACGATTTTTGGGATCTTTTCAGATGCTCATTCACAATGTATGATATATATATGGAGATAATTATTTGTGAATAACCAAGACATAAATGTACAGACCAGACTACGGCGAGTGCGACTAGCTACAATGCAAACCATAGATACAATATCAAAACCAATAAATTTTGTGTCGACCATGACTTATATACTATGGAATTACATGCAACACATCTGGACAGGGTGGACAAATTTACATACATGAAGTGACAGCTTTATATGAGTAGGATATCATCATAAAAAAGAAGAATGTAACGCTTTTAATAATGCCTTTTTAATAATGTGCAAACAATCACAAATAATGAATGAATTATTGTTTATTTAAAAAATAGTTAAATTCTTGAAAAAAACACACATATACAATTCAAATGAGTCATCTGAACTCTTAACTTGTCCAACTCCTCAAGCAAGAATTTCAACGTTTCAGCTCCAGATATACATTATGTTTTAACTTCGAACTCCAGATTATGTTTTTCCATGAATCATCTTCAGTCTTGCAATCATATATTTTGTGCTAAAACTCCAGTCAATTTTAATATCTCCAGTTCGTCGTAAATTTTGCATTTGTAAATCTATACATCCGTCAAATGTGTACGTGGTGATATATGTTTCCATTCCATATATTTAATATAACTCAACTGAGGTCGAAAAAAAAGGCGATTTTGCTGCTATAAATTTGGACGTCAAAAATTGATGATCTAAAAATAAATTAAAATCCATGTTGAAAATTATATATAAAGACAACTGGATAGTTATGAGGTCAAAATTTCAAATCTGGTTCCTGGGTTTTGTCGAACGTCCCATAATTAGTTACTATATAGATACTAGTAAACGCATAACCAATAGCGTGCTTTCATATATATATGCATATATATGCCTCGTAACTCAACTTATATGCTATTTCCTTCTGAGACCGACTTGTGGATGTTGGTGCCTGTCTTGGGTATTTTAGGTATCAATATGCGGTTGTTGACTGTCTTATGTATTTTAAGTACCATACATGTGCTTATCATGCAGGTAAGGCTTGTCGTGTGCAATTTAGGCATCAAACGTGAGCTTATCATGCAGTTAGTACTTGCCTTGTGTTATTTAGGCATCAAACGTGTGCCAATCATGCAGTTAGTGCTTGCCTTGTATTATTTAGGCGCCAAACGTGTGCTTATCATGCAGTAAGTGCTTGCCTTGTGTTATTTAGGTATCAAACGTGTGCTTATCATGCAGTTAATGCTTGCCTTGTGTTATTTGGGTACCAAACGTGTGCTTATCATGCAGTTAGTGATTGCCTTCTGTAATTTAGGTACCAAACGTGTGGACCTGACGCCGTTGGTGCTTGTCTTGTCTAATTAGGTACCAAACGTTTGTTTTTCATTTCGTTGGTACTTCTACTGTGTAACTTAGGTACCAAACACGTGCTTATCATGGCCTTGATGCTTTGTGTTATTTAAGTACCAAATGTGTGCTTATCATGCAGTTGGTGCTTGTCGTTTTTAATTTAACTTTGTTTCTCATTCCGTTTATGCTTTAATTGTATAATAGGGACCAAACGTGTGCTTAGCATGCATTTTGCGTTTGTCATATGTATTGTAGGTACCAAACGTGTGGTTCTCATTCCGTTGGTGATTTTATTGTGTAATTTAGGTACCAAATGTGTGGTTCTCAAGTAGTTGGTTCTTGTCTTGTGTTATTTAAGTACAAAATACGTGCTTATCATGCAGGTAGCGCTTGTCTTATGTAAAAAAAGGTACCAAAACGTGTGATTCTCATGTCATTGATGCATGTGCATATCGTACAGTTGGTGATTGTCTCGTGTAGTTTAGGTACTAAACGTGTGGATCTCACGTCGTTGGTGATCGAAGTTTTTGTTAACACAAAATATAAGTTTGCCTTTTGTAAATAGGTTACCAACATTTTCCTGAAGCACCTGATTCGTGGAGTGCTTGGTCCATAGAGCATCGGACCGATTGGGGAGACGCGGGTTCGATACCCCGCCACGGCTATGTGTAATGTCTTTGAGCAAGAATTTTTATACGCATATGTTTAAATGAGTTTAAATAAAATTTTATCGGTGTAATGAAGTTACCAACATGTGTTTTTCACGGTGTTGATTAATTCATAGACACTGGTACTGGTGTGTTTGTGTAGTAAGGTTTTGAACACAAAGGTGTATAGGGAGAGTCATAAAAGGAGAAAGTGAACATGAGGATAAAGTGACTTCAAACCCTGGAGTTGCAGGTTCGATCCCCCGCTCCTACATCTAAAAATATTTATCAGCCTTTCGGATGAGACTTTAACAAAAATGGAGATCCCATGTATCGGTGCTTTCACCGGCCATGTAAAAGACTCGGGGACACTACAGAAAGGTATTCTGTATATCTGCAGTATCATCTAAAACTCTAAAAATTACTAATACTCTTCTGGAGGCGTCGCCAATAGAGAATAAAGTAATGGTATGGAAGAATGGATAAATATTAGAACACTTTATGATAGACGACAGAGAAAGAAAGATAGGTAAATAAGAGAGAGAGAGAGAGAGAGAGAGAGAGAGAGAGAGAGAGAGAGAGAGAGAGAGTGTGTGTGTGTGTGTGTGTGTGTGTGTGTGTGTGTGTGTGTGCGACAGACAGACAGACGAAGTTGGATCCAATCCACTACAACAGGAGGAACCGTTATTATCAGAAAGTGACACTGCAGACAAGAAAAAAGATGAAGTAGGGGCGTCATCAGAATCTAGCACTATAGAAAGTTCCAGATCATCATTCGAAGTTGGATCCAATCCACTACAACAGGAGGAACCGTTATCATCAGAAAGTGACACTGCAGACAAGAAACAAGATGAAGTAGGGCCGTCATCAGAATCTAGCACTATAGAAAGTTCCAGATTATCACTCGAAGTTGGATCCAGTCCACTACAACAGGAAGAACCGTTATTATCAGAAAGTGACACTGCAGACAAGAAACAAGATGATGTAGGGCCGTCATCAGAATTTTGCACTATAGAAAGTTCCAGATCATCACTCGAAGTTGGATCCAATCCACTACAACAGGAGGAACCGTTATTATCAGAAAGTGACACTGCAGACAAGAAACAATAAGAAGTAGCCCCGTTTTCAGCATTTAGCACTATAGCAAGTTTCAGATCATCACTCGAAGTTGGATCCAATCCACTACAACAGGAGGAACCGTTATTATCAGAAAGTGACACTGCAGACAAGAAACAAGATGAAGTAGGGGCGTCATCAGAATCTAGCACTATAGAAAGTTCCAGATCATCATTCGAAGTTGGATCCAATCCACTACAACAGGAGGAACCGTTATCATCAGAAAGTGACACTGCAGACAAGAAAGAAGATGAAGTAGGGGCGTCATCAGAATCTAGCACTATAGAAAGTTCCAGATTATCACTCGAAGTTGGATCCAGTCCACTACAACAGGAAGAACCGTTATTATCAGAAAGTGACACTGCAGACAAGAAACAAGATGATGTAGGGCCGTCATCAGAATTTTGTACTACAGAAAGTTCCAGATCATCACTCGAAGTTGGATCCAATCCACTACAACAGGAGGAACCGTTATTATCAGGAAATGACACTGCAGACAAGAAACAAGATGAAATAGCGCCGTCATCAGAATCTAGCACTATAGAAAGTTCCAGATCATCACTCGAAGTTGGATCCAATCCACTACAGCAGGAGGAACCGTTATTATCAGAAAGTGACACTGCAGACAAGAAACAAGATGAAGTAGGGCCGTCATCAGAATCAAGCGTTATAGAAAGTTCCAGATCATCACTCGAAGTTGGATCCAATCCACTACAGCAAAATGAACCGTTATTATCAGAAAGTGACACTGCAGACAAGAAACAAGAAGAAGTAGCGCCGTCCTCAGAATCTAGCACTATAGAAAGTTCCAGACTATCACTCGGATTTGGATCCAAGCCACTACAACAGGAGGAACCGTTATTATCAGAAAGTGACACTGCAGACAAGAAACAAGATGAAGTAGGGCCGTCATCAGAATCTAGCACTATAGAAAGTTCCAAATCATCACTCGAAGTTGGATCCAATCCACTACAACAGGAGGAACCGTTATTATCAGAAAGTGACACTGCAGACAAGAAACAAGATGAAATAGCGCCGACATCAGAATCTAGCACTATAGAAAGGTTTACTGGTAAGCTATATTCTGGTTTATTTGTCGAAAGAAGTAACTGTACGCCAAGAAAAATGTTCAAAGTGTCTTGTCTTCTTCCAAGAAATAAAGGCGATGACGAGGTAGAAGTACATGTTGAATCAATGATTTATTCTTCAACAAAATGGAATGAAAAGTGCAATGTATTAAACACAACTAATTCTAATTTATGTGATAATGAAAACAAAGAGAAAAATAGAACTTTATTAGAACTTGAAGTGACAAAAGTGTTTGAGAAGTTAAAAACACTTACTCGTGGTTCATCGGACAGGACAAGAGAAGATTCTTTGCAATGTCTAACTGATGTTTATGTGCACGTTTATCCAATACGATCAATGGGCATATCCCAGTGGAGCAAGAGTAAAAGTTTACTTGATGGTGATGGCAGGAATAATTATAGCAAAGCGGATGAAAACGCTGAAATCCTCAACACGTTACTTGATTCTAGCGACGTTGATAGGGAATTGGCTAATAAAATTTTTGCAACTTTGACAAGTCCTTTGACATATGATTTTGTTAGAAATGATGAGACTGGTGAATATTCAATCAAATACAATGGGATGTATCATAAACTGTTAAAGACACCAGACGGAATTATTGCAGCCAAACAGATATCTCTTTTACTAGCACATAAAGTTTTTAAAACAATATGTTTTGAAGAAATTGATCAAGGTATGAATCCACGCATGATAGAGATATTGAGAAATTTGGTTCTCCGGTCATCGGATTGTCAGAAAAAATCATCATATTGATTTCGCATAATCCAGCAATGGTAGGCAACTGGACACTAGATAGAACATTCTTTTGCCGTCAAAAAGAATTGAACAAAGAAAAAGAATGTGTGTCACATTACGTTTCAAACGTTTTCGATAAAAACGCATTTGCATACGGACATGAATTAAAAAGAGAAATTAAATATATTCTGTTTGCATCATCTGTTCTGTTCGTAGAGGGACCATCTGACAAGTTTGTTATAGAATTGATATTTGATGAAATCATGGCTTCAAATGATATGGAACTGAAAGAGAAAATTTGTGGAATGTATATAGCTGTGCTTGGTAGCAAAACAAATTATCAAAATGCACTGAAATTTGCTGAGCGTTTATGTTTGAAATATATGTGTTTGTTTGACAAAGATCAACTATTTGACATTAAGGGGGAAAACGAGAAGTTTGATTACGTTCAGAAACTTATTTGCTGTTTAGAAGGCTCCGAAAATGACAAAGAAATTCAGGAAAAGATAAAAGAAGAATTTAAAAATCACACAAAAAATAGAAAATATGAAATAAAAAGGCAATGGAAGGAACGCATTAGAAACACAAAGGCAGATGATATTGAAGCATTGTTAACACAAGAGCGCATGTGTGTATGGCAAATTGGTAATCTAGATGAAATGATCTTTAATTCCATTATAAAGTATGACAACCTTCAGGACGAATCTAAAACTGAATTGATGCAAAATCTTTTTGAAATAACACCACGGGTATATCTTAGTGTGGACAGTAGGAAGAAATTATATGCTTGCCTGAAGAGAAACTCACAATTCAAAGAAGTTAGAGTTGTCATCGCTGAAGGCGGATGGTGCGGAACTCTTAAACTTAAAGAAAAAGGTGAAAATAATGAAATGGTCAAGCAAAATACTGATATGCCTGTAGATTTAAGCAAACAAAGCTTAGATACGTTACGTAAAGTAACGGAAACTGACGAAGGTGAAAATATGACACAGCTGATTATACACACTAAGGATCCCGACACAAAAGAAAAGTTTCAGCTAATTTTTAATACGATAATGGTTTCAAAAGACAAAAAAAGAAAAAAAAAGAATGCAGATCATTCTTTCGTTATGAAACTTGATCGAGAAAGTGCTGAAACATTAGTAAAGTGTCTAAATGAAAGCGAGGAAATAAACTCCTTTAAAACGTCCATTCGTAAGATGATCTAGAAACTGTTATCACACAATGTCAACATGATTTTCAATTAAACTTTTCGTCAATAAAATGAAACACTATTGAACCAAACCTATTTAGATAAGGAAACATATGTTATGATTTATCATGCAATTTTTAACTTTAATAACATAATACAGCTGACAGGTACAAGCATACTATTTACTAAGCGGTGTTATGCTAGTAACCAGAACTACTTTTTCCCATCATTTTTTTATTTGAAGTTTACACCATATTTGCAAGGAATATTTGTGATTGAATCATTTGGTAACAATTATATTTTAGGTAAGAAATGTTAAATACACATATTTAATTCTAAATCTATGTAGTATTTGGGTCGATTATCGAACTATTTATTTGCTGTAGGTGATTCACCAGCACGAGACGACTTTTTTAAAATTCATCCGCTAACTGCTGTATTTTGTTAAAGGGGAAATTCGATGACAATATATATATTTGTTTACATCTTCTGAATGAAAAATCGTGAAATCTAATAAGGTTTCACGATAAGTAAATTACATAGTACCATGGAATTTCAGTTGTCCTTTGGCACGTGATTAAACGGAATAACTGCTCATCAAAGTCTCGCATTTATTACTTTCTTTACATTCGCCAAAGTACAGTTTACATGCTTAGCTACTAACCAAGTAAATTTAATATAGACGTTTCAATGTTGCATTGCCTATGGCATCAATAGTTTATAAAATATTGTAAGTATTTTGATACAAAGTAAGAATGTTGAGATATAACATATTTAATTGCCAATATCTTCGGGAATTAACTATGTACAGGTGTATCGTAAGCCAATTGTAACTGGACCTTTCAATAGGGATGACACTATAATAAACAAACACTTGACTTCTTTACTGTATACATATTACAAACACGCAAGGAGCAATGCAATACGTAAGGTGTGGAAAATCAGAACCCTCGTTGTATTGTTGCAAAACATGTAAGCCTTAAGGTCACACTTAAGAATTACCTCCCTTACATGACGGGAACTAGATTCTTACGCACAAGAAATAAGAGTTGTGTAAAGCGGTTGGGAATTTATTTTGTTAAAAATGCATAAAATGTCATATGTCTTTATGCATATGGAAACATAGGAACATTTCATGAATTCTGCCAAGTTTTGATGACATAGGGAACAATTTGATGAAGTTATAACAGTTTAAAGATGCGTAGTGGTACACTGCAACAAATGGACAGAATTGTCAAAAATGAAGTTGTGCCATCAAACCATCGAAATTGCGTAAAGGCAACCTGGTCAACCCAATGTTTGTTCTGCATAATTTGACAAACAGAGGACTATCTATGGGAACAAGGCACTTTTAGAACCATTGGTAATGTATCCAATGTTCCAGAAGTACATGTCTCTATATGTAGAACAGTACCAAATTAATTGTTGCGTGAGACGTTAAATGATTATAATATATGTTTATGAAAGAGGGGACTGGCCCCTCTGGTTTTGTAATAAAATATTGTTAAAATATATATTTTATTATCATATTTACCATTTTTGTACCCATAAATAGATATATTTCAAGAAAATAGCGGATCAGTCAACTGTTTTTACTTCAAATAAACACAAAAGAACGATTATGACACTTTTTTTTTTATTTCATTTAATGTGAAATTGAAATAAGACTCCCCTAAAACGTGTAATATCACCCAATAAAACGTTTTTATTACGCCTGAGAATGATAATTCTCCTTTTAGATTAATCAGGTTACATGTAATTACTATTTTAACAGGCACTATATGTAATAGGAGTTTCATCTTATTTTGCAAGTGTCTTCCAGTTGTAGAATATTGACAAACTTAAATAGAGAGTTTCATCAGAGTATCAAGAAAATAGAAGGAAATGACGTAAATCTTAGTATCTGGGATATTAAAATAATCAATGATATCCATATAATACATGAGACTTCGGTTGCTTGACGATACAGACAGAAACAATTTTCACGATCACTATTTTGATGACGATCAGTTTTTATTTTTATCTTGTGACTGAAGTAGCGAAACGGGCCATCAATTATTACGCACATGTAAAATATTACACCAATATTTTATATAATTTGCATGGTATGTTAAGCGTCAAGGAAGTCGCTTACATTCACCTAACACAACACTATTATTAACAGATATTAATTTTAATAAACGATATTAATTTTACAAAAATCAGAAGAGAAGAACACCAATAAACAAAACGGAATACCCCCATCATCAGAACATATCACTGTAGAAAGGTTTGCTCAAAAGCTATATTCTGGTGTATTTGCCGATGAATGCAACTGTACGACAAGTAAAATGTTCAAAGTATCGTTTCTCCTTCCAGTAAATGAAGCCAATGACGATGCAGAATTACATGGTGAATTATTTTCAAACCAATTGGAATGAAAAGTGCGATGTATTAAACACAACCAATTCTAATTTAGTTAGTATTTTAAAAACGACAATGGAACTCTCCGTGAAATACCAGGCAAGTGATAATGAAAACAAAGAGCAAAATAGATCTTTAAAAGAACTTGAAGTGACAATTTGAAAGGTATTTGATGAGCTGAAAACACTAAATTGTGGGAACAATATTAATTTTACTAAAATCAGATTGTACGTTTTCAATCGTACAGGCATATGCATATCCTTTTACCTGAGGAATAGAATAAAATAGATTTTACCATGGAGTCAAACAATTTAAACATTTCATTATTCAATAACATTCCAAACGGTCGTTGATACAATGTACTTCCTCATAACTAATGTAACTTTTTGTAGCCTTGGCTGAAAGTTTAAATTTTGCAGGAGACCATGACCATTTAGGGGTCAGTAATAAACTTATACATTTATAATAATCATTTCAATTTTCTTGAGATTAACGCCATGACCGAAGAGACAGAATTCCGATGCCTTTGTACACATCTAGGCATAGTACCACCATTCACAAAAGGAAGTGCTTCCGTGAGGTAGTCGCATAATGGCGGTTATAAGTAATCCTCGTTTCTTCTTCTTTAAAAATGCATTTTCCTTATTTTAATGCTCTTATTTTATTTGAATGGCAATATTGGTGTATTTTGAACATTTTGATAGCGTTGCCATGTTTGAATTGTGAATTAAGAAAAAAAAATTGATGCATGGAAATTGGGGTATGAATACATGATTTCGGAAGTCTACTTTCACTTTGTCTACAGTGTACACACTGAGCAGAAGACAAAATATCTTATATGACACTTGACCGCTACTTTTCTCATCATATTTTAATAGTGCAGAGGTTGATAAAAAGTAAAATATAGGTTTCACTTTTCTCATCCTTATGAATAACAAGCCTTCAAACTTTTATTATTTACTATAGAATAAAGAACACAAATCAATGGTGGGTTTACACCTCTATCTAGTACTATCAAAAGATCGATTGCAATGTAGGGCGAGCTATAGTCACGCAGAGAAACATGCTGAAATCTACTTGGTTCTAAACAACCAACTCGGGCATTTAGAACAGATGGCTTGATGCTGTTGACTGTATGCCTATTGTGTTAATTTTTACTTTGCATCCCGCCTGCGGGATTAAATAAGATTTTATCCAATTTTGTCATGGGACATGTGTACTAGGATAGAAATTATTATATGTCACATACATAGTTACAAAAAGAAACAAGTGCGAGTCAAGTCTTTACTCTTTTCATTTATTTGTAACGGATTTTGAAATTCAAGTTCTGTCAAATTCAGCTATGACTGTTTGTTTTTTTAAATTGTCATTCATTGTAATACTGTTGGTGTGGTAGACTATTTATAAAATTTCCTTTATTCCTAAAAATAATCATGTATCATAAAAAAATCGTGGGATTTTTAAATTGAAGTTCCGTGTTTTTGAGACACGATGTCCAGGCCATCTTGCAATAACCATAATACAACGCAAAGTGGTCACCATGCCCCATTCAAAAAAATATAACTCTTTCACTTATATTCGTAAAATCTTACTTGTATTATCTCCATTATTACTTGGTTAAATTATGGAAGAGGAATTTACTGGCTAGAAACTAATTCATCGCACATAACTAAATACACTCACAAATTGACACAATCATGACATGTCATTTTTACAGACTCCGTAGTTCATAAAGCGATGCATCTGCCATGTTAACCGTTAGCCACTGTACTGTGTGTGACGTTTGATGCTCATGCAAATATACGAATTAATTGGTTTACGATTACTGATTTACTCATATTTATTCATTTAATAATTGTTATTTATAAATGACAAACAAGTTACAAAGTATAATTTGTATAGAGTTTTTGGCGGGGGGAGGGGGTACCCATACGGCATATGCAAAATATAAATGACTCATATGGCATATGCAAAAAATACTTTTTTTTAAATGGAGAAAATAAAGTTTAAGTTGCATTTAAGTCATTAAAGAGGCTTAAAAATAGATCAAAATAGATAAAAATAGATCAAAATAGGTCAAAATAGATCAAAATAGATCAAAAGAATCAAGATAGAAAAAAAGTATAAGAATTTTTATTAAATTTTCGAATAGCATATGAAAAACATCAATAACTAGATATGGCATTTGCCAAAAAATATTTCGCCTATTTGGCATATGTAAAAAAATAAATGGGCCCATATGGCATATGCAAACAAAAACCCTAACAGACCCTCACCTGAGTAAATATATACTAACTTTCATTCCAATGGGTACATGTCAAAAGAGTACACATGCATATTTCCGATGAAAGTACATGAGCAATTACTAAATTTAAAAGAAAGTTTTGAATTACTGGTAAGTAAAAGTGCAGCATTTACACAATATTGAATAATGTATTTTGGTAAGATAATGACTTCAAATGTCATGAGACTGTTTTGGTGTTATGATTTAATTGTGTTCTGGATTTAATATTTTTGTCGTTGAAACAAATAGTGACACACCTAAATGTCATGCCGGTCAAAATCTCGTGCTTGTTAATTTAACCATACAGAAAAAATGGTATTCTGACAAAAGTTTTAGTATTGAAGCCCGAAAGAAAGCATCATCACTGCAAACTGATAGTGTTTCTTAAAAAAGAGGCCATTATACATGTAAAAAATAAGGGTCTCTTATAGACAGAGACTTCAGTGAGATGAATTGACTTAAGTTTAGCTAAGAAAACCTCTATGTTTACACTTTAATTGTCTTAAATGTTAAATTGTAATTTCTTTAATCAATTTATTGATTCTTACAAAAGGGTCAGCAATTAAAGCCTAAACTTGGCAGTATTACTGCAAATTGATAGTGTTAACCAACAAAATGAGCATTATACATGTAAATAAATTAAGGGATCCCTTAAAGAAATGATGAATTTGGTTTTACGCCATTTTCAACACATTTCAGGGTGTATATGGCATATCCAGTTTTACTGGTGGAGGAAGACCTCAGACTGAGTCAGACTGAGTAGAACCACCGTCCTTCCGCAAGTAACTGGAAACTTTCTCACATAAAGTTTTTGGTGCGAGCGGGACTTGAACCTATGATCTTAGCGGTGAGAGGTAAGTGATCTTGAGACGGCGCCTTTGACTAGTCGGCCACGGAGGACCCCCAAGAAATGATGAATAGAAGCATTAGTGTCCAAAATGTGGAACACGATATATGTGGCGTTACTGCTTCAGGCAACACGTTTGAAGGCACCCAGAAAGTTATGCACTAGAGGAGATTTTTACTGTAATAGACAGAAATTTTGGAGGAATGTTGCTGTTTTTTTATTGTTACCTTCATTCCATTATCTTTAGTTCTAGTTGTCACAATGTGTGACTTTTGCATAGTTCATGTATTAACATTTAATAACATGTGTCGATATAAGTTAATGTGTTTAATGTGAATAAATTGCACGGAGAGGAATATGGTCGACTCACAATACGCCGTACACCAAATTCAGTATCAATTGCGGGAACCCGTTCAACATGTTATTTCTCAATGCAATTAAAGATAAAAAACAAGTAAATATTTATGGAATCATTTGAAGTTGATAATATCTGGAAATAATAAAACACGTGTACTGCTTCCTCCTCTTTTGAATATAAACAATCTAACTGTGGAGGACCAATATAACAACCTAACTGTAGAGGACCAATATAACAACCTACATGTAACTTTGGAGGACCATGTTGATATTGCAAATTCACTGACTGAGCATTTTATAAATAATTGATGAAAAATACAGGCATATCTATATCATACCCAGGAGTTTCGTAATAATCACTCTTGTCAAACTGCAATTACATATTTGATTGATAATTGGCTCAAGAAAAAAAAGTTAGGCAAACGTATCGGAAGTGCTTTTCTTGACCTACGACCTTACTGTTTTAGGGAAAATGTATCATTTTTCTGATACAACTACAATGTACAAAATGTTTCAGTCGTATGTCGTTAACAGAAGTGATGTGGAAATTGTGGTTGAATATTAATCTAATGAATTTAAGATTGAACCTGCAGTTCCTCAAGGCTCTATCCTTGGACTTCTTTCATTTCTTTTGTTTATATATGACATGCCAATGTCAACCACAAGTGCGGCTGTAGACATGTATGTTGATGATTCTACTTTACGTGTTTTTTGTTTGGTTAAAAAAGGTATTGACGCAAATAACAGTCTTCCAGTCAATTATTGAAAACATTGATTATATGGTGCGTTAAAAGTACCATCTAAAACAACGTGTATGTAGCTAGGATCGAATAACAGAATGGGTTATACAAATTAACTTAATCTCTTTGATACTAGTACTATGGTTATACCAGTAAAGTAACAGAAAGTGCTTTCCATCATCTATAGATAAGTTCATGCATTAATTGGGAAAATTGATAAAACTTTTAAGAATAAACTCAAAATATTTGACAACTGCTTCCATTGCTTGATTATGGATGTATTTTGCGAGCTGACTGCAATAAATAAAACATTTTGTTTCTAAACTGCAATATAGCACTACTGTACACATTCACCCAAGAAGTGAAGATTTAAAAAGTCCATTTATTTGTGTGGGCATGAGTGTTTGATATTCTATTCCTGTACCTATACGTGTATCACCTTTTTAAAATGCATTTAGTAGTATATTAAGACAAGTATATTTATTAAACAGCTAAATGTAAAACTCTGGAACAGGTGTTTGCTTTAATGTTGTTTAGAAGGTCATATGGTAGATAAGTTTTAAACCGTTGTATGGTCTCTATAGGTTACCTTCTAAAAATAAAGATATTATTATTTTCATTATTATTATTATTGTCATTAATATTATTATTACTATTATTATTATTTTAATTATTATTATAATTATTGTTATTATAAGTATTATTACTATTATTATTGTTATTATTTTATTATTACTGTTATTATTAATATTATTATTATTATTATTATCATTATTATTATTATCATTATTATTATTATTATTATTATTATTATATTTTTTATTATTATTATTATTATTATTATTATTGTTATTTTTATTATTATTATTATTATTATTATTATTACTATTATTATAATTATCATTATTATATTATTAGTATGTACGCATACCCCGTAAATTGACTCTTTCATACTGTCGCTGCTACAATTTCAACGAAAATTTTAAAAATGTAAGTCTTATGTGACCAAAATTTGACCACAGCACGTCTATTTAGATATAAACAATGTAGGATATCTTCTGAAATGTGTGAGAAAAACAAATATTATTTTGGAACACAACTCAGTTTTACTTTATATTTTTACTTCTTCCGATTCATTCTTTTTAAAATTTTCGTTGAAATTGTAGCAGCATCCATAATCAAGCAATGGAAGCAGTTGTCAAATATTTTGAGTTTATTCTTAAAAGTTTTATCAATTTTCCCAATTAATGCATGAACTTATCTATAGATGATGGAAAGCACTTTCTGTTACTTTACTGGTATAACCATAGTACTAGTATCAAAGAGATTAAGTTAATTTGTATAACCCATTCTGTTATTCGATCCTAGCTACATACACGTTGTTTTAGATGGTACTTTTAACGCACCATATAATCAATGTTTTCAATAATTGACTGGAAGACTGTTATTTGCGTCAATACCTTTTTTAACCAAACAAAAAACACGTAAAGTAGAATCATCAACATACATGTCTACAGCCGCACTTGTGGTTGACATTGGCATGTCATATATAAACAAAAGAAATGAAAGAAGTCCAAGGATAGAGCCTTGAGGAACTGCAGGTTCAATCTTAAATTCATTAGATTAATATTCAACCACAATTTCCACATCACTTCTGTTAACGACATACGACTGAAACATTTTGTACATTGTAGTTGTATCAGAAAAATGATACATTTTCCCTAAAACAGTAAGGTCGTAGGTCAAGAAAAGCACTTCCGATACGTTTGCCTAACTTTTTTTTCTTGAGCCAATTATCAATCAAATATGTAATTGCAGTTTGACAAGAGTGATTATTACGAAACTCCTGGGTATGATATAGATATGCCTGTATTTTTCATCAATTATTTATAAAATGCTCAGTCAGTGAATTTGCAATATCAACATGGTCCTCCAAAGTTACATGTAGGTTGTTATATTGGTCCTCTACAGTTAGGTTGTTATATTGGTCCTCCACAGTTAGATTGTTTATATTCAAAAGAGGAGGAAGCAGTACACGTGTTTTATTATTTCCAGATATTATCAACTTCAAATGATTCCATAAATATTTACTTGTTTTTTATCTTTAATTGCATTGAGAAATAACATGTTGAACGGGTTCCCGCAATTGATACTGAATTTGGTGTACGGCGTATTGTGAGTCGACCATATTCCTCTCCGTGCAATTTATTCACATTAAACACATTAACTTATATCGACACATGTTATTAAATGTTAATACATGAACTATGCAAAAGTCACACATTGTGACAACTAGAACTAAAGATAATGGAATGAAGGTAACAATAAAAAAACAGCAACATTCCTCCAAAATTTCTGTCTATTACAGTAAAAATCTCCTCTAGTGCATAACTTTCTGGGTGCCTTCAAACGTGTTGCCTGAAGCAGTAACGCCACATATATCGTGTTCCACATTTTGGACACTAATGCTTCTATTCATCATTTCTTGGGGGTCCTCCGTGGCCGACTAGTCAAAGGCGCCGTCTCAAGATCACTTACCTCTCACCGCTAAGATCATAGGTTCAAGTCCCGCTCGCACCAAAAACTTTATGTGAGAAAGTTTCCAGTTACTTGCGGAAGGACGGTGGTTCTACTCAGTCTGACTCAGTCTGAGGTCTTCCTCCACCAGTAAAACTGGATATGCCATATACACCCTGAAATGTGTTGAAAATGGCGTAAAACCAAATTCATCATTTCTTTAAGGGATCCCTTAATTTATTTACATGTATAATGCTCATTTTGTTGGTTAACACTATCAATTTGCAGTAATACTGCCAAGTTTAGGCTTTAATTGCTGACCCTTTTGTAAGAATCAATAAATTGATTAAAGAAATTACAATTTAACATTTAAGACAATTAAAGTGTAAACATAGAGGTTTTCTTAGCTAAACTTAAGTCAATTCATCTCACTGAAGTCTCTGTCTATAAGAGACCCTTATTTTTTACATGTATAATGGCCTCTTTTTTAAGAAACACTATCAGTTTGCAGTGATGATGCTTTCTTTCGGGCATTCAATACTAAAACTTTTGTCAGAATACCATTTTTTCTGTATGGTTAAATAAACAAGCACGAGATTTTGACCGGCATGACATTTAGGTGTGTCACTATTTGTTTCAACGACAAAAATATTAAATCCAGAACACAATTAAATCATAACACCAAAACAGTCTCATGACATTTGAAGTCATTATCTTACCAAAATACATTATTCAATATTGTGTAAATGCTGCACTTTTACTTACCAGTAATTCAAAACTTTCTTTTAAATTTAGTAATTGCTCATGTACTTTCATCGGAAATATGCATGTGTACTCTTTTGACATGTACCCATTGGAATGAAAGTTAGTATATATTTACTCAGGTGAGGGTCTGTTAGGGTTTTTGTTTGCATATGCCATATGGGCCCATTTATTTTTTTACATATGCCAAATAGGCGAAATATTTTTTGGCAAATGCCATATCTAGTTATTGATGTTTTTCATATGCTATTCGAAAATTTAATTAAAATTCTTATACTTTTTTCTATCTTGATTCTTTTGATCTATTTTGATCTATTTTGATCTATTTTGACCTATTTTGATCTATTTTGACCTATTTTTATCTATTTTTATCTATTTTGATCTATTTTTAAGCCTCTTTAATGACTTAAATGCAGTTTGGCAATTTTCCTACTCAAAATTAGAGATAGAGACTCGCAATCTTAAACTTTATTTTCTCCATATAAAAAAAAGTATTTTTTGCATATGCCATATGAGTCATTTATATTTTGCATATGCCGTATGGGTACCCCCTCCCCCCGCCAAAAACTCTATACAAATTATACTTTGTAACTTGTTTGTCATTTATAAATAACAATTATTAAATGAATGAATATGAGTAAATCAGTAATCGTAAACCAATTAATTCGTATATTTGCATGAGAATCAAACGTCACACACAGTACAGTGGCTAACGGTTAACATGGCAGATGCATCGCTTTATGAACTACGGAGTCTGTAAAAATGACATGTCATGATTGTGTCAATTTGTGAGTGTATTTAGTTATGTCCGATAATTTTAGTTTCTAGCCAGTAAATTCCTCTTCCATAATTTAACCAAGTAATAATGGAGATAATACAAGTAAGATTTTACGAATATAAGTGAAAGAGTTATCTTTCTTTGAATGGGGCATTGTGACCACTTTGCGTTGTATTATGGTTATTGCAAGATGGCCTGGACATCGTGTCTCAAAAACACGGAACTTCAATTTAAAAATCCCACGATTTTTTATGATACATGATTTTTTTTAGGAATAAAGGAAATTTTATAAATAGTCTACCACACCAACAGTATTACAATGAATGACAATTTAAAAAAACAAACAGTCATAGCTGAATTTGACAGAACTTGAATTTCAAAATCCGTTACAAATAAATGAAAAGAGTAAAGACTTGACTCGCGCTTGTTTCTTTTTGTAACTATGTATGTGACATATAATAATTTCTATCCTAGTACACATGTCCCATGACAAAATTGGATAAAAATCTTATTTAATCCCGCAGGCGGGATGCAAAGTAAAAATTAACACAATAGGCATACAGTCAACAGCATCAAGCCATCTGTTCTAAATGCCCGAGTTGGTTGTTTAGAACCAAGTAGATTTCAGCATGTTTCTCTGCGTGACTATAGCTCGCCCTACATTGCAATCGATCTTTTGATAGTACTAGATAGAGGTGTAAACCCACCATTGATTTGTGTTCTTTATTCTATAGTAAATAATAAAAGTTTGAAGGCTTGTTATTCATAAGGATGAGAAAAGTGAAACCTATATTTTACTTTTTATCAACCTCTGCACTATTAAAATATGATGAGAAAAGTAGCGGTCAAGTGTCATATAAGATATTTTGTCTTCTGTTCAGTGTGTACACTGTAGACAAAGTGAAAGTAGACTTCCGAAATTATGTATTCATACCCCAATTTCCATGCATCAATTTTTTTTTCTTAATTCACAATTCAAACATGGCAACGCTATCAAAATGTTCAAAATACACCAATATTGCCATTCAAATAAAATAAGAGCATTAAAATAAGGAAAATGCATTTTTAAAGAAGAAGAAACGAGGATTATTTATAACCGCCATTATGCGACTTCCCCACGGAAGCACTTCCTTTTGTGAATGGTGGTACTATGCCTAGATGTGTACAAAGGCATCGGAATTCTGTCTCTTCGGTCATGGCGTTAATCTCAAGAAAATTGAAATGATTATTATAAATGTATAAGTTTATTACTGACCCCTAAATGGTCATGGTCTCCTGCAAAATTTAAACTTTCAGCCAAGGCTACAAAAAGTTACATTAGTTATGAGGAAGTACATTGTATCAACGACCGTTTGGAAGTTTATTGAATAATGAAATGTTTAAATTGTTTGACTCCATGGTAAAATCTATTTTATTCTATTCCTCAGGTAAAAGGATATGTATATGCCTGTACGATTGAAAACGTACAATCTGATTTTAGTAAAATTAATATTGTTCCCACAATTTAGTGTTTTCAGCTCATCAAATACCTTTCAAATTGTCACTTCAAGTTCTTTTAAAGATCTATTTTGCTCTTTGTTTTCATTATCACTTGCCTGGTATTTCACGGAGAGTTCCATTGTCGTTTTTAAAATACTAACTAAATTAGAATTGGTTGTGTTTAATACATCGCACTTTTCATTCCAATTGGTTTGAAAATAATTCACCATGTAATTCTGCATCGTCATTGGCTTCATTTACTGGAAGGAGAAACGATACTTTGAACATTTTACTTGTCGTACAGTTGCATTCATCGTCAAATACACCAGAATATAGCTTTTGAGCAAACCTTTCTACAGTGATATGTTCTGATGATGGGGATATTCCGTTTTGTTTATTGGTGTTCTTCTCTTCTGATTTTTGTAAAATTAATATCGTTTATTAAAATTAATATCTGTTAATAATAGTGTTGTGTTAGGTGAATGTAAGCGACTTCCTTGACGCTTAACATACCATGCAAATTATATAAAATATTGGTGTAATATTTTACATGTGCGTAATAATTGATACCCGAAACATTGTCATAAAATGTCAAATGTTAAAACAACTCCTTTATAGATGTGGGTGAAACTGGAGATATAGAGATGATATTAATCAATTAAAGTAGCATTAATATAATAGATTTAGGGAAACAACAATGGTATTGTAGTATTGATGAATCACCCCGTTTTGACGACTTAAATGGTTTAAAACTTTATTGAATCCAGAGAGGTATTTATATGTTGACTTGCGGTTCCTACATAAAATAGCAATGGCCCGTTTCGCTACTTCAGTCACAAGATAAAAATAAAAACTGATCGTCATCAAAATAGTGATCGTGAAAATTGTTTCTGTCTGTATCGTCAAGCAACCGAAGTCTCATGTATTATATGGATATCATTGATTATTTTAATATCCTAGATACTAAGATTTACGTCATTTCCTTCTATTTTCTTGATACTCTGATGAAACTCTCTATTTAAGTTTGTCAATATTCTACAACTGGAAGACACTTGCAAAATAAGATGAAACTCCTATTACATATAGTGCCTGTTAAAATAGTAATTACATGTAACCTGATTAATCTAAAAGGAGAATTATCATTCTCAGGCGTAATAAAAACGTTTTATTGGGTCATATTACACGTTTTAGGGGAGTCTTATTTCAATTTCACATAAAATGAAATAAAAAAAAGTGTCATAATCGTTCTTTTGTGTTTATTTGAAGTAAAAACAGTTGACTTATCCGCTATTTTCTTGAAATATATCTATTTATGGGTACAAAAATGGTAAATATGATAATAAAATATATATTTTAACAATATTTTATTACAAAACCAGAGGGGCCAGTCCCCTCTTTCATAAACATATATCATAATCATTTAACGTCTCACGCAACAATTAATTTGGTACTGTTCTACATATAGAGACATGTACTTCTGGAACACTGGATACATTACCAATGGTTCTAAAAGTGCCTTGTTCCCATAGATAGTCCTCTGTTTGTCAAATTATGCAGAACAAACATTGGGTTGACCAGGTTGCCTTTTCGCAATTTCGATGGTTTGATGGCACAACTTCATTTTTGACAATTCTGTCCGTTTGTTGCAGTGTACCACTACGCATCTTTAAACTGTTATAACTTCATCAAATTGTTCTCTATGTCATCAAAACTTGGCAGAATTCATGAAATGTTCCTATGTTTCCATATGCATAAAGACATATGACATTTTATGCATTTTTAACAAAATAAATTCCCAACCGCTTTATACAACTCTTATTTCTTGTGCGTAAGAATCTAGTTCCCGTCATGTAAGGGAGGTAATTCTTAAGTGTGACCTTAAGGCTTACATGTTTTGCAACAATACAACGAGGGTTCTGATTTTCCACACCTTACGTATTGCATTGCTCCTTGCGTGTTTGTAATATGTATACAGTAAAGAAGTCAAGTGTTTGTTTATTATAGTGTCATCCCTATTGAAAGGTCCAGTTACAATTGGCTATACGATACACTTGTACATAGTTAATTCCCGAAGATATTGGCAATTAAATATGTTATATCTCAACATTCTTACTTTGTATCAAAATACTTACAATATTTTATAAACTATTGATGCCATAGGCAATGCAACATTGAAACGTCTACATTAAATTTACTTGGTTAGTAGCTAAGCATGTAAACTGTACTTTTGCGAATGTAAAATAGGTAATAAATGCGAGACTTTGATGAGCAGTTATTCCGTTTAATCACGTGCCAAAGGACAACTGAAATTCCATGGCACTATGTAATTTACTTATCGTGAAACCTTATTAGTTTTCACGATTTTTCATTCAGAAGATGTAAACAAATATATATATTGTCATTGCATTTCCCCTTTAACAAAATACAGCAGTGAGCGGATGAATTTTAAAAAAGTCGTCTCGTGCTGGTGAATCACCTACAGCAAATAAATAGTTCGATAATCGATCCAAATACTACAGAGATTTAGAATTAAATATGTGTATTTAACATTTCTTACCTAAAATATAAATGTTACCAAATGATTCAATCACAAATATTCCTTGCAAATATGGTGTAAACTTCAAATAAAAAAATGATGGGAAAAAGTAATTCTGGCTACTAGCATAACACCGCTTAGTAAATAGTATGCTTGTACCAGTCAGCTGTATTATGTTATTAAAGTTAAAAATTGCATGATAAATCATAACATATGTTTCCTTATCTAAATAGGTTTGGTTCAATAGTGTTTCATTTTATTGACGAAAAGTTTAATTGAAAACCATGTTGACATTGTGTGATAACAGTTTCTAGATCATCTTACGAATGGACGTTTTAAAGGAGTTTATTTCCTCGCTTTCATTTAGACACTTTACTAATGTTTCAGCACTTTCTCGATCAAGTTTCATAACGAAAGAATGATCTGCATTCTTTTTTTGTCTTTTTTTGTCTTTTGCAACCATTATCGTATCAAAAATTAGCTGAAACTTTTCCTTTGTGTCGGGATCCTTAGTGTGTATAATCAGCTGTGTCATATTTTCACCTTCGTCAGTTTCCGTTACTTTACGTAACGTATCTAAGCTTTGTTTGCTTAAATCTACAGGCATATCAGTATTTTGTTTGACCATTTCATTATTTTCACCTTTTTCTTTAAGTTTAAGAGTTCCGCACCATCCGCCTTCAGTGATGACAACTCTAACTTCTTTGAATTGTGAGTTTCTCTTCAGGCAAGCATATAATTTCTTCCTACTGTCCACACTAAGATATACCCGTGGTGTTATTTCAAAAAGATTTTGCATCAATTCAGTTTTAGATTCGTCCTGAAGGTTGTCATACTTTATAATGGAATTAAAGATCATTTTATATAGATTACCAATTTGCCATACACACATGCGCTCTTGTGTTAACAATGCTTCAATGTCATCTGCCTTTGTGTTTCTAAAGCGTTCCTTCCATTGCCTTTTTATTTCATATTTTCTATTTTTTGTGTGATTTTCAAATTCTTCTTTTATCTTTTCCTGAATTTCTTTGTCATTTTCGGAGCCTTCTAAACAGCAAATAAGTTTCTGAACGTAATCAAACTTCTCGTTTTCCCCCTTAATGTCAAATAGTTGATCTTTGTCAAACAAACACATATATTTCAAACATAAACGCTCAGCAAATTTAAGTGCATTTTGATGATTTGTTTTGCTACCAAGCACAGCTATATACATTCCACAAATTTTCTCTTTCAGTTCCATATCATTTGAAGCCATGATTTCATCAAATATCAATTCTATAACAAACTTGTCAGATGGTCTCTCTACGAACAGAACAGATGATGCAAACAGAATATATTTAATTTCTCTTTTTAATTCATGTCCGTATTCAAATGCGTTTTTATCGAAAACGTTTGAAACGTAATGTGACACACATTCTTTTTCTTTGTTCAATTCTTTTTGACGGCAAAAGAATGTTCTATCTAGTGTCCAGTTGCCTACCATTGCTGGATTATGCGAAATGAATATGATGATTTTTTTCTGACAATCCGATGACCGGAGAACCAAATTTCTCAATATCTCTATCATGCGTGGATTCATACCTTGATCAATTTCTTCAAAACATATTGTTTTAAAAACTTTATGTGCTAGTAAAAGAGATATCTGTTTGGCTGCAATAATTCCGTCTGGTGTCTTTAACAGATTATGATACATCCCATTGTATTTGATTGAATATTCACCAGTCTCATCATTTCTAACAAAATCATATGTCAAAGGACTTGTCAAAGTTGAAAAAATTTTATTAGCCAATTCCCTATCAACGTCGCTAGAATCAAGTAACGTGTTGAGGATTTCAGCGTTTTCATCCGCTTTGCTATAATTATTCCTGCCATCACCATCAAGTAAACTTTTGCTTTTGCTCCACTGGGATATGCCCATTGATCGTATTGGATAAACGTGCACATAAACATCAGTTAGACATTGCAAAGAATCTTCTCTTGTCCTGTCCGATGAACCATGAGTAAGTGTTTTTAACTTCTCAAACACTTTTGTCACTTCAAGTTCTAATAAAGTTCTATTTTTCTCTTTGTTTTCATTATCACTTGTCTGGTATTTCGCGGATAGTTTTATCGTCTCTTTTAAAGTATCAACTAAATTAGAATTAGTTGTGTTTAATACATCGCACTTTTCATTCCATTTTGTTGAAGAATAAATCATTGATTCAACATGTACTTCTACCTCGTCATCGCCTTTATTTCTTGGAAGAAGACAAGACACTTTGAACATTTTTCTTGGCGTACAGTTACTTCTTTCGACAAATAAACCAGAATATAGCTTTCCAGTAAACCTTTCTATAGTGCTAGATTCTGATGTCGGCGCTATTTCATCTTGTTTCTTGTCTGCAGTGTCACTTTCTGATAATAACGGTTCCTCCTGTTGTAGTGGATTGGATCCAACTTCGAGTGATGATCTGAAACTTTCTATTGTGCTAAATGCTGATAACGGGGCTACTTCTTCTTCTTTCTTGTCTGCAGTGTCACTTTCTGATAATAACGGTTCCTCCTGTTGTAGTGGATTGAATCCAACTTCGAGTGATGATTTAGAACTTTCTATAGTGCTAGATTCTGATGACGGCCCTACTTCATCTTGTTTCTTGTCTGCAGTGTCACTTTCTGATAATAACGGTTCCTCCTGTTGTAGTGGCTTGGATCCAAATCCGAGTGATAGTCTGGACCTTTCTATAGTGCTAGATTCTGAGGACGGCGCTACTTCTTCTTGTTTCTTGTCTGCAGTGTCACTTTCTGATAATAACGGTTCCTTCTGCTGTAGTGGATTGGATCCAACTTCGAGTGATGATCTGGAACTTTCTATAACGCTTGATTCTGATGACGGCCCTACTTCATCTTGTTTCTTGTCTGCAGTGTCACTTTCTAATAATAACGGTTCCTCCTGTTGTAGTGGATTGGATCCAACTTCGAGTGACGATCTGGAACTTTCTATAGTGCTAGATTCTGATGACGGCGCTATGTCATCTTGTTTCTTGTCTGCAGGGTCACTTCCTGATAATAACGGTTCCTCCTGTTGTAGTGGATTGGATCCAACTTCGAGTGATGATCTGGAACTTTCTATAGTGCAAAATTCTGATGACGCCCCTACATCATCTTGTTTCTTGTCTGCAGTGTCACTTTCTGATAATAACGGTTCTTCCTGTTGTAGTGGACTGGATCCAACTTCGAGTGATAATCTGGAACTTTCTATAGTGCTAGATTCTGATGACGGCCCTACTTCATCTTGTTTCTTGTCTGCAGTGTCACTTTCTAATAATAACGGTTCCTCCTGTTGTAGTGGATTTGATCCAACTTCGAGTGATGATCTGAAACTTTCTATAGTGCTAGATTCTGATGACGGCGCTATGTCATCTTGTTTCTTGTCTGCAGGGTCACTTCCTGATAATAACGGTTCCTCCTGTTGTAGTGGATTGGATCCAACTTCGAGTGATGATCTGGAACTTTCTATAGTGCAAAATTCTGATGACGGCCCTACATCATCTTGTTTATTGTTTGCAGTGTCACTTTCTGATAATAACGGTTCTTCCTGTTGTAGTGGACTGGATCCAACTTCGAGTGATAATCTGGAACTTTCTATAGTGCTAGATTCTGATGACGCCACTATTTCATCTTGTTTCTTGTCTGCAGTGTCACTTTCTGATAATAACGGTTCCTCCTGTTGTAGTGGATTGGATCCAACTTCGAGTGATGATCTGGAACTTTCTATAGTGCTAGATTCTGATGACGGCGCTATGTGATCTTGTTTCTTGTTTGCAGGGTCACTTCCTGATAATAACGGTTCCTCCTGTTGTAGTGGATTGGATCCAACTTCGAGTGATGATCTGGAACTTTCTATGGTGCAAAATTCTGATGACGGCCCTACATCATCTTGTTTCTTGTTTGCAGTGTCACTTTCTGATAATAACGGTTCTTCCTGTTGTAGTGGACTGGATCCAACTTCGAGTGATAATCTGGAACTTTCTATAGTGCTAGATTCTGATGTCGCCCCTACTTCATCTTGTTTCTTGTCTGCAGTGTCACTTTCTGATAATAACGGTTCCTCCTGTTGTAGTGGATTGGATCCAACTTCGAGTGATGATCTGAAACTTTCTATAGCGCTAGATTCTGATGACGGGGCTACTTCATCTTGTTTCTTGTCTGTATTGTCACTTTCTGATAATAACGGTTCCTCCTGTTGTAATGGATTGGATCCAACTTCGAATGCTAATCTGGAACTTTCTATAGTGCTAGATTCTGATTGCGGCGCTACTTCATTCTGTTTCTTGTCTGCAGTATCACTTTCCGATAATAACGGTTCCTCCTGTTGTAGTGGTTTTGATTCAATTTCGAGTGATAATCTGGAGTATTCTATAGTGCTAGATTCTAATGACGGGCCTACTTCATCTTGTTTCTTGTCTGCAGTGTCACTTTCTGGTAATAACGATTCCTTCTCTTGTAGTGAATTCGATCCATCTCCGAGTGATGATCTGGATTGATCAGTGGTGTCTGGAGTGATGTCTATTTCATATTCGCAGAATATATACGCCTCTTTATCGTGTTCCGGAATATTCGAACTTGATTTAGTTTCGTTTGTCGAAAGACATCGTCGTATCAGCTCGAATATACTACTCTTGCCAGTTGAATTGGCACCAAGTATGTAGTTTGGACCGTTTTTAAAGCTTAAATGTTGATGCTCTCGAAAATGGACGAAATTCTTAAAGAAGACATTCTTCAACATGATTTCTTTCTGAAAATAGATAAAATATTCAAATGGAATAGCATTAATGAATATAAATATAGGTATAAATATTCAGTAATTTTATATCATAATATTTATATTACAATTCCAAAATGTTAGAGATTCATGATGAAAATATCGAATTTATAAAAAAAAAAAGGAATCAGAAGCGGAAAATTGTAAAATTTGTGAACAATTTGTTTTGCTACTTCTCCGTATAAGTCTGTAGAAAGAACCCAGCTCTCACGATTCGGTCTGTGTTAAAAAGCAATGTTGGGAAAGCTACATTTGAGCACGTTGATTGGTCAATTGCTCCAGGAATGGTTGAAAAGACGTCACAGTTTAATAAATATCAGTTGCAATGAATTGTGGGACAGGCATATAATTCCCTGCTTTTTCATTTGGGATAAACATCAGGTTCTTTGTTAGACTAGCTCTGTAAATATGGCAAAAGGTATTACACCTAAAACTTAGTAACTTCATGAAAATGATTTGAATTTCTTTCACATAATTTAGTATTAGGTATACTCTATTGTTGTCGTAGGCCAGTAGGTTAACGGTGAAGGTTGACTCTCATTATATAAATTCTTAATTCTTCAATTGCTTTCGAAAATTTTAATTATATTGTTTGTAGTTGTTCAAACTTAAAATATTTTACGTAAACTATGAACGATGGACGGGTAGATTAAGTATGGTAATTTAACAACAACAAAAAACTTTACAAAACAGTTATAAAATGAATAAGAAACAATTCAGGACGACACCTGATTTTTTCAGATATTTATTCTAATCAAGGGATACTTATGCAAATGTAAAAGCATTTTTTAGATAATGCAATATAAATTAGCAATAAAACATGGAAAATGGCAAACTTCCGTTTACATTGCGTGTTTGAAGGTTTTGTTGATGAGTTTAGGTTCAGGTGCGTTTCTGGTCGTACTTCTTATGAATGTGATTTAACGCTATTTGCAACACATTTTAGGTTTTTCTGGCATTCCGGTTTTACTGGTGGAGGACTGAGTAGAACCACCGTTCTCCCGCAAGTAACTGGAAACGTTCTCATATAACGTTTTGGAGCGTGTGGGACTCGAACTTACGATCTCAGCGGTGAGAGGTAAGTGATCTTGAGACGACGCCTTAGACCACTCGGCACGGAGGACCCTTTACTATTTATGAATAAATGGGACTGTAAATAACTTAATGCATTTGATGTGATGGCTTTAAATATTAATAGTTTAGAAGAAGAGATATTTACGCACCCTACCTTACGCTGTGTGAATTACACCTCCGCGATTAACGTTTACACCCAATATATTTTATACGTATATAAGATTAAGTCAGCACAAAAGTAAACTATATACAATGGTTTAAGAATGTTCGTTGTCAGTGGGTTAAATTTTAAATGTGGGTAAAGTCTTATTTATTTTTCCTATCTTTTATCTTGTTATATTAGGGACATATAACCAGAACCAGAACATATATATAACCAGAACAGAATATAAATGCATGTGTTTTTGATAGTGTCAGTAATATATTATATACTAAACGTTCTCAAAATGAGAGAGATTTGTGTGCATGGCATCGATTTATATGTTTATATTGGAAATAATGCTGTGATATGTTCCTCCTCGACCCGCAAAACACTCTTGTTGACGGGTAGAACGAATGAGTTACCGTTTGGTAGCCAAAACGTTTTTTTTAGAATAGAACGCTATATCGTGCTAAATTCACACTACTATGACGACGTTAAGACATTGTATTTTTATTTCAATTCTGTATTTCTGTATTTTACTATACAACATTGTATATATGTATTGTGTTTGTTTTAGAATACTACTTTCCCTAGGATAATGGCTAGGATTGACATTTTCCCTCATATTCTCATATACGTATCACTTCACAGATGTGCCACTTTCTTGCTACGGTAGCATGATCCTTGCAATTATAAAATAGTCCTATGTAATTTGGTTTGTAATGTTTTCAAAATGTTCACAGTGGTTGTGATTTCTTGCTGGAGATGAGTAGAGTAAAAGCTGGCATAGCATATACTGCAATTAGACATCACTGGTATTAAAAAAGTGACTTTTATAGGATTTTAACAGATGAATGTATGTATTAGCATTTGACTTCTTTAACAAAAATCTAAGGGTATCACCGCACTGTCTTTATTAAAAAAAAATAAACTGGTCAACCTACCAATTATTGTGCATTTTTATGTGGGGATATTTTCCTGTTATTAAAAAAACACTAGACCTTATTTATATATAGAACAATGAACAAAATTCAACTGTGTAGTGAGACATCATATGTAATCATTTATATTCAGCTGAGGTATGAGGCAGTGCATTTTAACGTTAACTCTTATGCTACATGTGTCTTATATGTGTAACTAATGATATTCATATATTTTATGTCGATTCAAAAACTATCTAGAATAATGTTATATGTTATTTGTTTTGCCAATCTAAATGTAGAATAAAATATGCTTGACTTGACCTGTATATCTTATTACGAGCACATATCTTCTTACCACTTCGCGATTTAATAGATACAAGAAACAAGATGTTTTATTGAGTAAATAAAGGACCTTGGTCCGAAATACAATAAAATTGTGAATCATTCGAGTTTTTCAGAGTTGTACAGTATACATTTGAAGTATATGAAAATTGTACAATATAATTGTCAAATAATATTTCTATCTATAATATCAAACAGTTTTGTTATAATAAGAGCAAATTTTCTTATAGTACATGGATCTCCTTCGAATAAATCGGTAAAAATCTTTATGTTCTAAATGTCCTATATATCAATTGTACACATATGTCTCTAACATGGCTATACTTAGAACATTTGAAATAAACATGGTATCCGTTTTCCATCGCAATTGGAATAAAAAAACAGAATATTTTATGAGAAAATATTAATAGGTTAACAGTATTTCTTTCTGGATTACCCCGAAGGCACTGTGCTAACGTTTTATATGTAGCACCTTTCCTACTAATTCATTTCCGGATAACCCCGAAGGCACTGTGCTAAAGTTTTATATGTAGCACCTTTCCTACTAATTCATTTCCGGATTCCCCCGAAGGCACTGTGCTAAAGTTTTACATGGAGCACCTTTCCTACTTATTCATTTCCGGATTTACCCGAAGGCACAGTGCTAATGTTTTACATATAGCACCTTTCCTACTTATTCATTTCCGGATTTCCCCGAAGGCACTGTGCTAACGTTTCACATGTAGCACCTTTCCTACTTATTCATTTTCGTATTACCCCGAAGGCACTGTGCTAACGTTTCACATGTAGCACCTTTCCTACTAATTCATTTCCGGATTTCCCAGAAGGCACTGTGCTAAAGTTTTATATGAAGCACCTTTCCTACTAATTCATTTCCGAATTTCCCCCAAAGGCACTCTGCTAAAGTTTTATACGTAGCACCTTTCCTACAAATTCATTACCGGATTTCCCAGAAGGCACTTTGCTAACGTTTTGCATTAAATACCTTTGTTAAATTAAGTTCTAAAAAATTTTTATTTTGCTGTTTCTTTTCATTATCACTTGCATGGTGTGTCGCGGATAGTTCCATCGTCGTTATTAAAGTATCAACTTAATTAGAATTGGTTGTGTTAAATACATCGCACATTTCTTTACAATTTGTTTGAGAATAATCCAATATATACTTCTGCATCGCCATCGGCTTCATTTATCGGAAGAAGATACGATACTTTGAACATTTTTCTTGGCATACAGTTGCTGTTTTCGACAAATACACCTGAATATAGCTTTCGAGTAAACCTTTCTATACTGATAGATACTGGGAAAATGGGTACTTCATCTTGTTTATAGGTGTACTTCTCTTCTGCAGTATCCTTTTCTAATGATGAAGGTAAATCGTTTTGTATTGGGAAGCGCTCCTCTTCAGCGTCATTTTCTGATGATGAAGGTAATTCATTTTGTATTGGGATGCGCTCCTCTTCTGCTGCGACATTTTCTGATGATGAAGGTAATACATTTTGTATTGGGATGCGCTCCACTTCTGCAGCGTCATTTTCTGATGATGAAGGTAATTAATTTTGTATTAGGATGCGCTCCACTTCTGCAGCGACATTTGCTGCTGATGAAGGTAATACATTTTGTATTGGGATGCGCTCCACTTCTGCAGCGTCATTTTCTGATGATGAAGGTAATACATTTTGTATTGGGATGCGCTCCACTTCTGCAGCGTCATTTTCTGATGATGAAGGTAATTAATTTTGTATTAGGATGCGCTCCACTTCTGCAGCGTCATTTTCTGATGATGAAGGTAATACATTTTGTATTGGGATGCGCTCCACTTCTGCAGCGTCATTTTCTGATGATGAAGGTAATTCATTTTGTATTGGGATGCGCTCCACTTCTGCAGCGTCATTTTCTGATGATGAAGATAATTCATTTTGTATTGGGATGCGCTCCTCTTCTGCAGCGTCATTTTCTGATGATGAAGGTAATTCATTTTGTATTGGGATGCGCTCCACTTCTGCAGCGTCATTTTCTGATGATGAAGGTAATTCATTTTGTATTGGGATGCGCTCCACTTCTGCAGCGTCATTTTCTGATGATGAAGGTAATTCATTTTGTATTGGGATGCGCTCCTCTTCTGCAGCGTCATTTTCTGATGATGAAGGTAATTAATTTTGTATTAGGATGCGCTCCACTTCTGCAGCGTCATTTTCTGATGATGAAGGTAATACATTTTGTATTGGGATGCGCTCCACTTCTGCAGCGTCATTTTCTGATGATGAAGGTAATTCATTTTGTATGTGGATGCGCTCCTCTTCTGCAGCGTCATTTTCTGATGATGAAGGTAATTCATTTTGTATTAGGATGCGCTCCTCTTCTGCAGCGTCAATTTCTAATGATGAAGGTAATTCATTTTGTATGTGGATGCGCTCCTCTATTGCAGCGTCATTTTCTGATGATGATGTAATTCATTATGTATTGGGATGCACTCCTCTTCTGCAGCATCAATTTCTAATGATGAAGGTTATTCATTTTGTATTAGGATGCGCTCCTCTATTGCAGCGTCATTTTCTGACGATGAAGGTAATTCATTTTGTTTTAGGATGCGCTCCTCTTCTGCAGCATCATTTTCTGATGTCGATGTTGATCCTTAAGTAATGGATTGACTCTAGGAGGTGATCCGGATTGATCAATGGCATCTTCTGGAGTGATATCTAGTTCATATTTGCTGAGTATATATGCCTCTTTATCGTGTTTCGAAATACTGGGACTTGATTTAGTTTCATTTGTCGAAAGACGTCGTCTTATCAGCTCGATATAGTACTCTTGTCAGTTGAATTGTAATATATGTCATGATTGACACCAATGCTGTTGGGTTGGTAGATACCTTAATATTGTGTATGGTTTGCATTGTAGGTAGACGCGCTTGCCGACATCTGTTTGTAGATGTCTGGTTGTACACAAACAATTATCTCCATGTATATATATTGCGGTTACACTCATTGTTTTTAAAGTCCTATATAATTTCCTGAACTTTGCATAATCTATGAATATGTTTATCATGCTATGAATATGTATATCATTCTATGAATATGTATATCATTTTACACTCTTTTGTTCTTAAACGTCTGTCTGTGTATTGCTTGATAAAACTATAAGAATTGGATTATCCCTGGCTAGAAAATAAAAACACTATGTAAACCAAAAAGTTACTTACCTATTTCGAACAAGTTAACGTCTATTTCCACGTCACATAATGCCAATTTGGCTTCGCAATAATGATATATTCACCGACACACAAGCGATTCATGCTCATTTAAGAGAATAAATAACTACGCACCTACCCTTATTATTTCTCCGCGATTTATATCTTTTATATACGAGCATGTATCAAATAAATTTCCGCACTAAGTAAATTTACAATGGTTTACGACTTTTCGCTATCAATGGATAAAACTAGTTAAGGGTTTTATCTGATAAAGTCTTGTTGACTTACCTTATCTACTTTTTATATATTAAGGACATACATAAACGTAAAAACAGAGAAAAAATATCAATACAGGTATAGATATATATTTTATGTACTAAATATTTCTGGTTATTTGTGGCATATCCACTTTTATTGGTAGCCACTGTTTTCTGGGATCCTGAAAAGTTATCCAGTACTCGAGCACACACCATCTCCGCAGTTAACTAATAACTTTCCAACATGAATCAGCGGTGAGAGATGAATGGAAATGAGACACAATGCCTAATAAATACAGGAAACAAGATGATTTATTGAGTAAATAAAGGACCTTGGCCCGAAATACAATAAAATTGTGAATCTTTCGTGTTTTACAGAGTTGTGTTTCATGTATTCATTTGAAGTGTATGAATATTGTACGGTGTAAATGTGGAACAATATTTTATCTATAATTTCAAATAGTTTTGTTATAATAAAAGTATTTTTTCTAATAGTATATGGATCTTCGTTCGAATAAATCGTTAAAAAATCTTTACGTTCTAAATGTCCTATATACCAATTATATAAAAATATGCCTCTTACATTGCTATACTTTAGTTAGAACATTTGAAATAAACATGGTTTCCGTTTTCTATCGCCATTGGAAAAAAAAACCCAGAATATTAAATGAATCACCATATAAACAGAAAATATGAATAGGTTAACAGTTTTTCTTTCCGGATTACCCGGAATGCACTGTGCTTACGTTTTACATGTATCACCTTTCCTACTAATTCAAATCAAGATTTCCCCGAAGGCACTGTGCTAATGTTTTACATGTATCACCTTTCCTACATACTAGTATTCATTTCCGGATTTCCCGAAGGCACTGCTAAAGTTTTACATGTATCACCTTTCCTACTTATTCATTTCCGGATTTCCCCGAATGCACTGTGCTAAAGTTTTACATGTATCACCTTTCCTACTTATTCATTACCGGATTTCCCCGCAGGCACTGTGCTAAAGTTTTACGTATTTCCCCGAAGGCACTGTGCTTAAGTTTTACATGTATCACCTTTCCTACTTATACATTGCTCCACTGATGGTACACGCTTACATGTGCAGTGCATGTATAGCTGTGTTACTAACATGCCGTGACTGATTAGCAACATAAAGGAGTATATTTACTTGTCAAAGCTCCTCTAGTATTGGTTGTGTTTGCTCACATGTATCAGTCGATAGCACGTCTGTTCTCAGTCCAGGGGTCATGAGATTAAATCCTCGCCCGATCGCAGTCTTTGTGGTGATTGATATACGACATTCTGTCTGTCTCATTATCATTTGCCTCTCACCGCTGTTTCAAGTGGGAAAGTTATCAGTTACTTACGGAGATTTGTTGTGCCTCGAGTACTGGTTAGTCTTCCAGGATCTGAGGTTACGTTAGGTAAGGAAACGCAGGTTAGTTTAACTGATCGTCTGTTAGTCTTCTCTGGCACAAAAATGACGCTAAATATTCAATCAATTATTCACCTGTATGACAGAAACGCTAACATGCTTTTTTTATGGAGGAGTTCTGTGGCTTGGCATTGCTCAATCGACTGGACAGTCTTAGATTTACCGCAATAGCAAAGGTCGTGACTGATAAGCAACATAGCGGAATATCTTTTCTGGAGATAGACTGACTGTTTGTTAAATCAATACACTGCAGAACTGCCTTAAAACTAGATTGTCAACTCTGCAATATTCGATAAAGACTTTAGGACAAAACTACCCCACGCTGTTTATTTTGAAACGTTCTTTACAGTGTTTGATTGATTTATTTTTGAACGACAAGTATGTTTCAGGTTTAATTTCAAATATCGATCATCTACAAATACACCTGCAAAATTAATTTTAAACTAAAGAGACACGCGACTATTTGGGAATTTCTCAAGTACCTGGCAAGTTTTCTCACATACATTTTCGGGACTTAAACCTATGACATCATCAGTGAGAGGTAAGTGATCTTGAGACGGCGCCTTAGACCACCACCGGGCCAAGGAGGGCTCTCCAGTTTGTGACAAGACCATTAACCTCTGGCAAATCATTGCAATAAATAACATAAATAAACAAAGGTATCTTTGATATTTTTCAATGTCTTTCCTGGCTTCAATAAACACCATCAATTAATACACAGAAGAAAATGTGTTTAAAAAACAATCCAATTATATATACCTCTAATAAATATAAACACACAAAAACAACCCCAATATTATAAAATTCATGTTGTTATTGTCACAATATCTTTTCCGTAAAATAGCATACATTAAAATACATAATTATTTAATATTTAGTAAGGTTCTACACCAAACCAACCACTATAGACTCAAGAGAGAAAAATCTCCCGAAGTCATTAGACAACATAATTTTCTTATACTATCATCTGCTGTGTCAAATTACATTTTATTTCTGTTTGATTTTTGCTTTAGCTCAAGCTACGGTTTATAATTTTTTGAGACTCTGGTGTGTCTCTTTAAGATTAATGCATATATATATATGAATGCTTGTTACAACTTGACTAATACATATATTTGTACGGTTTGTTGACACAATGTTCTAAAAATACAAATACTGATAATAGCTGTGTGACTTTACAACGAAGAGATATCGCTGCTTCCTTGTAATACAAGAGTAAGATAACATAAACGTCGCATGTATAAATGACTTAACCGATAATAACTGAATAAATGGATGGATCAATGAATCAATCAATAAATGAATTAATGAATGAATCAATCAATCAATCAATCACTCAATCAATCAACAAATGAATCAATGAATTAATGAAAATTAAGAAAGGAAGAAATAAATTTACGAACGAACAAAGAACATAAATATATAAATTAATGAATTAATGAATAAATGCATGATTTATTGAATTAATCAAATATGTAGGAATGAATACATAAATAAATGAATACATAAGCATGAATGAATGAATTTATTAATTACGTAATATTTAATGAATGGATTTAATGAATGTATGAAAGAATGAATGACTGAATGACTGAATGAATGAATGAATGAATGAATGAATGAATCAATCAATCAATCAATCAATCAATCAATCAATGGATGAATGGATGGATTGATGGATAAATGAATGAATGGCATATCGATATGACGATATTCAATAGATCAGCTATACGATTCATTAATATGTATCATTTATGTAACATGTACATTATAGTGTAACTATGTATAATTACTTTCAATTATATTCTTATGATATAAATACATATTTTCTATTTCAGTTAAGATACGTTGTAACGAAATAGAACCGTTTGGTTGTTACGACCTAAATTAGTCAATGTTCTACCAAGTTATCGACCACCAACTGTCCATAACGTTATTCAGGCTTACACTAGGTTACCGGGCATCTTCCCTTCAATTATATTTAATAACACTTCGGTATAATGACTAACTTATTTGTGTTTACACGTGATGCATGGTTTGTTGTCTAGCCCGTCTTTATCGTTTTTGTCTTCATGAACTTTAAATGATTGATTGATTGAATATTTAGCGTTATTTTATGTCATCGAGGGCTAACAGACGATCAGTTAACCTAACCATTGTTTCCTGGGATTGACCAGTACTCGAGCACACCTCATCTCCGCAAGTCACTGATAACTTTTCCACTTGAATCAACGGTGAGAGACGAATGATAATGAGACACAATGTCGTATATCAATCATCACGGAGACTGTTGCCAGGCGGTGATTCGAACTCTCGACCCCTGGATTAATAGTCAGACGCGTAACCGACTGAGCTAATCGGGCCCCGCACTTTAAATAAGATCATTCATCGTGTGCACGTAGTCGAACGAGTTAGTAAGAATAATAATTTAAAAAATTAAAAATAAATAATAAAAAAAATCAAATCAGTCGGGCCAATTAGTCGGTTACGCGTCTGACTATCAATCCAGGGGTCGTGAGTTCGAATCCCCCGCCCGGCAACAGTTTCCGTGATGATTGATATACGACATTGTGTCTCATTATCATTCGTCTCTCACCACTGATTCAAGTGGGAAAGTTATCAGTTACTTGCGGAGATGGGGTTCGCTCGAGAACTGGTTAATCCCAGGAAAGTGGTTAGGTTAACTGATCGTCTGTAAGCTTCGATGGTATAAAAATGACCCTAAATATGCTATCAATCAATCAATTAAATTAAATTATCATTCGTTTGATATAGAAAACAAGTTAGAGTGCATTACTATACATGTTAAAACTAAAATTCAACGGCACAATTGAGTTCATGAAGTGATAACACTAGGTTGATATAAAAATATGTCATTACACTCCTGCACCGTAAATAATGTGATAGGTTTGTTTAGTATCTGTTTATCTGCTACTAATAATGTTGAGCAAATGTTCATGTTACTTAGACCTACGAACTTAGCGGTTAAATGTGTGATCTTGAGACGGTGTCTTAGGCCACTCGGCTACGGATTCTCATTACAATTTGATGAAGGTATAGCGAATGATCGCCAATACATAGTTTCATTTTATACAGTTGCATAGATCAGAGTATCGTTACTAGGACTCCAATATCCCCCACCCCTGGCACAATTGTTTTTTTGTTGTTTTTTTGTATTTATGTGTTTTATATGATTATATGTTTATTTGGAAAAAAATAGAATATGACACGGTTACGTTGACCCTCGTGACGGCAGTATTGATAGGTGTTTCGTTGAGGCTCACCCCAAAAACATTTCAACAAAACATGTAATAAAACCAACATGTTCTACTCACAAATGTTTGTTAAGTTCAAAAATGTTTCAACGATCAACGTCAATGCGTTCCTGAGTTACGGGCGTGCTAACATGTAAAGTGTATGTTGATATTGCATTCACGAAATAATCTCACACTCTTGTAAACGCAACATATCCCCTATAATTAGCACTTTCATACATTGCCACCTTAATTAAACAATACGGTCGTCAAAACTTCTTATATCTAGGAAACATTGCGACAATGTTTATGTTGTCATTTTGTTCAGTAAAGATATTGTTATCATAAACAACTATTACACCGGTATAAATTTATGTAATTTAATTCAATTTAATAAATCAGAGAGATAGTTAGATAGAAAAGTTAGAGACAGTTAAAGAAGAGAAAATGTGGATTCAAGAAAAATATAATGTATGACAATATATGGATATATTATATATCAATTTTCCTCTCTCAAACAGCCTAAACTGTAATATATTGTAACACAACAACTAGTAGCATATACATGTATCATAAAATGCTAGACTTTATGTCACTTCTGCACTCTCGTATAATTGTTTAATATTTCTTATAATTTATGCACTTCACATCTTCATAGAATAAATGCTATATCATAGCATATCGAGTCGTGGAATTTTACGTCACCATGGAATCTATATGCTTCGTGTATCCAATTACATAATAATATATAAACTGTTTTTCACGTCTCATAGTTCCATTCTCTAACAAGCTGACATTTTGGGAATTCTTGTCCACCATAGAATCAATATGTATTCATCTTGGTACTTCGTAATTTTATGGTCTACGAATCGACATTCCATCCATTTTTCACCAAGACCAAAAAGGAGGAGATATTTCTATAAGTTAAAGGAAATTGCTTTTACTATATAGAAATGGTATTGATGAATTTAATAATAATTTTCTCGCATAAATAGTATTTACATATCAACGTTGTATTACATCGCGAAAGTTATTTGAATTTGTGCAATACCCAATATAAGACAAAACCATAATTCCAGCAATATTAAATATTATCAATGTTTCACTCACCAAACTTCATATCATCATTCTCGCCTCATCTTGCATTCAACTTCAACAAATCATATTCCTATCTCTATGTAAGGTCCCAGACCTTTATGCAACACAACACATCTTCCTCTCTCAAATAACCAATACAACTGACCCTTTTATACTGTGCAGTCTGCATATAAAAAGTGTTCACTATCATTTATGTAATTACATGTAATTACCGTACCTGTACATAAAGAGTATTGTTAAAGCTTAAGGGTTATGTGTAGTCATTTTATGTGTAAAAATGTTAACTTTGTTACATCTCCCCCAACCAAAAGATAATAACTTATTATCTTAATATAAACACAAATTAATATTTTTATGCCCTGGATAACATATCTGCAATTGCATTCTTTTTACCTTCAATATGCCTGATGTGAAATTTGTACTCTTGCAGCATTAAACTCCATCTTAACAATCTCATATTCTGATCTTTGGTTTTGTTCAACCATTGTAATGGAAAATGATCAGATTCGATCTCAAACTCTTTGCCTAATAGGTACTCCCGTAGAGTATGTACTGATCTAACAATTGCTAGACATTCTTTTTCTACTGTGCTGTACACTTGTTCACTATGTGATAGTTTTTTGCTAATGTACATAATTGGAAATCTATCCTTTCCTTCACACTGTAGTAAAACCGCGCCAATTCCTCTATTACTTGCATCTGTCTGCAACACAAACCTTTTGGTGAAGTCAGGGTTTCTTAAAACTGGATATGATGTAATTGCTGACTTTAATGTGTCAAATGCTTCTTGATGACATGGTAGCCATTTTACTTTATTTGGAAGCTTTTTAGCAGTCAAGTCTGTCAATGGAGCTGCAATTTCTGCAAAATGAGGGATGAATCTTCTGTAAAAATTCACTGTACCTATAAAGGAGCGTACTTGCTTCTTTGTTGTAGGATTTGGAATATTGTTGATTGAATTAATCTTATTTTGTGTAGGTTTCACAGATCCTTTTCCTACCTGGTGTGCCAAAAATTCGAGTTCTGTATATCCTAGCATACATTTGGATGGTTTTGCTGTGATTTTAGCATTCCTTAGGGCCTCAAATATCTGGCGGAGATGTGTTATATGTTCAGGAAATGTTTCACTAAACCCAAGAATGTCATCTATAAATGAATCAGAAAATGTTTCTAGCCCGTGAAGAATGATCTTCATCATCCTGACAAAAGTTGCCGCTGAGTTTACCATTCCGAAAGGCATAACATTGAATTGGAAATGACCAAATGGTGTTATAAATGCGCTCTTCTCTTTTGCATCATCAGCTAAAGGTATTTGCCAAAATCCTTTTGTACAATCAATTTTTGACATATATTTTGCTCTACCTAATTTATTCAAAATGTCGTCAAGTTTTGGCATTGGTTGCGGATCAAATATTGTCTGTTCATTTAACCCACGATAATCAACACATAACCTTATATCTGTAGAATCTTTCGTTATTAAAACGCTTACTCGAGAGTATATATTTGTGGACAGCTTTAAAAATTTCGACGTTTGTATTGTGGGGGAGATGAGGTTCTCCAAAGAGAAGTGTGTTGAGGGTAACAGTGCATATATGAGAGATTGATGCAAGAAGTGTAGCGCGTTCGACATGATAAATAGGACAGACGAGGAGGTAATGATTTGTACTTTCAATTGCTCCACATGTACATAGTGGAGAATTTTCAATATTTTTTTGGAATAAGTGTTGTTTCAGCGTGCTACAATTTGTACGAAGACGAGTATGCAAGACCTGACATTTTCTTGTGCCTGTGTAAAAGTGTTTTGATGTTTTGGTAAGATTTTTATTTAGCTGGTGTTTAAAGGCATTGATAGAAACGGCTTGTCTTGTTTCAATAGGTAGATTGTTCCAATCACGGACAACAGATGGCATGAAAGAATTATAGTAGAGCGCTGTTCTCGAACTTGGAATTTGTAGGTCATAACTATTTCTGAGATTATACGGGGAATTTTCACCTATTTGGGATGGTACTAGTGTAGATAAGTAGGGAGGAGTCATATGATTTACCATTTTATAGAAAATAATTAATTTGTGTTTCGTCCTTCGAGTTTCTAGACTTTCCCACCCAACTTCTGTGTTTAAGTTATTAATTGATACAAGTTTTGTTGTTCCAGTTGCAATGCGTGCTGCTTCGTGTTGAATTTTTTCTAACTCGTGTTTTTCATAATTAGTGCAGTTATCCCAGATTGTGTTACCATATTCTAACAGTGGTCGGATAAAAGATGTATATATTGTCTCCAGGGATCTTCTGTCAAGCTGATATTTCAGTTTTCTCATGACTTTTATTCTTGACCATGCCTTATCCATAATGTATTGAATATGAGAGTGCCAGGTACAGTTGTTTGATAAAAGTATACCTAAGTGTTTGTGTGATTGTACTTCTGATATTTGTTGGTTATGCATATATAGTGGTGGATGGACGGGTTGATTACGTTTCCTAGATATAAGAAGCGATTCAGTCTTCGATGGATTAAAAGTTACAAGCCATTGTTTTGACCATTCAGTGATTAAAAACTTATCTAACAACGCTGTAAAGCTGTTGACTTGTAAATAACAATAATAATAATAATAATAACAATAATAATTATAATAACAATTATTATAATTATAATAATAATAATTTATATGTTGCTGTCTGTTTCCCTTGGCTCGCTCGCCTTAGTCCTGAACTCGTCCACCTTTTTTTTCTGTTTATTTTGTTTTTAATTCTAATTTATATGATTAATTATAAAATTTTGTTTTCTTTCAAAACTTAACAAGACATACAACTATCGATGTAAAAATCATATATCTTTTATAGAACTCTATTTTGTTAATATATCAAAACTAATCTAATGAATCTTCGCCACCTTACACAAATGTTTGTATAAGTTACTGAGGAGAGAAACTATATAAGAAATATTTTCTTTCGTTTCAATCCTTTTACTAAATATGTTGTGGAATATGCTGTACATAATTTATGAATAAATATGTTTAAACCAAAACAACATAAACAAAATATATTTCTGCACGGTAACGTTCTCCTAGAGGGGGTGTAGGAGGTACGATACTTTGACCTGAGTACGTAATGACTTGTGTAAAACATTTATAATGTACTAAGTTTCTGTTCTGATACAATTTTGCATTTCTGAAAGCTAAGAATTTAGCATTTATAAGTGGAACACGTGATCCTATTATAGAGCTTCGGACCCAAGTTCGGCGAGTCCTGGGTTCGATCCCCGGCCACGGTTACGTGTGGGGATCTTGAGCAAATCACTCTATCCTCATATGCTTAATGGTACTGGTTCTACCAAGAAATACTTTGAGGGATATTTGTCTCAGTTATAAGAACTTAACACACAACTGATGTTATTAAGCAAGATAAAAACACAAATTAAGTATTTTAACTTAATGTGAATTTCATGTCACAGCTTATGAGGCGCCTAACGTGACAATATTCAGTAACATAAATATATATGTTGTATACATACGTTTAAGTAAGAAATAAACACCATCGCCTAATAAAAATGGTAAAATGTAAATATATATATTTAAATATATATATACATATATATTGTTTGCATAACGTATATCTATTGTGTTTACATAACGTATATATATATATATATATCTTTATTTAAGTCTCATCTATGTACAAACATATAAATAAAACATACAGTAACACATACAACGTACATAGCCATTCAATATTAGAATTACAAGAGACTATCGCTATAAAATTAATTGACATAAAATATATACAACTATCACAGATTATTCATGCATTATTTTTGAAAAAGATGTATACTATAAAGCATTATACACTAAGAATTGAGACACCGGCGCTAATCTTGGCTCTAGACCTAAAAGATTATTAAAATAACTTTTGTTAAATCGTGAAAGGAAAAATAAATGCAAATGCATCGCTATATAGTCAAAAGCTTTTTTAAAAAATATTTTAAAAGATCAGTTATCACCCCAGATCAGATCTGGAATGACCTGATTAGCACCGATTTCTCAACATAATATAAAATTAATTTGTTTTACATTTAAGATATAATACATTATTTATATAAAATATTTCTACGTTTTTGTAGTATTGTAAAACAGGTTTTGGCACATATTCTTATCATATCTTTATTGGAAAAGAGAAACTTCATTTTATTACAGTCATCAAAATTATTAAAGTTTGCATCTATGCTTACTGCTTTAAGCATCAGATCTGTCCTAATATCTTTATAAGAGGCACATTTTAAAATAACATGACACTCATCTTCTATAGCATCATTACAGAAAGGACATAACCGATCATTCTCATTAATACCCTCATATCGACCAGTTTCTAGTTTTAATGGCGCAACACCACATCTGAATTTTGCAAACGCTGATCTATGCTTCATTGGTAGCACAATTTTACAGTAATTTTCTACTTCATAATCATTTTTAAAAAGCCTATAAGTTCTTAATTTGTTACGTCCATTACCACGTATACTAGTTGTTTGATTTACACTTGCTTTCCACTCCGTAATATATATAGACATCATCTTTTCAAATACAGTATCAACAAATTTAATTTTGTTAATGTTTGAGTATGTATGAATATGAAGCTGTAAACTATCAAATTGATTTATAACTGTGAAAACCCAATTTTTACAAGAGTTATTAGCTTTATTTCGTGCCCAAATAAATATTCTTTTATTTAATCTTGTATCAATTGTATAGATGGTGCGTACCCAATGTCTGGCTATACATTTCCATTGTTTGACTATTGGAGGGACCCAACCCATATCGCCTGAAATGGCTGCAGTAGGTGTATATTTGCCAGTTCCCAGAAAAAAAACGCATCGCCCTATTTTGTATTGAATTTATGCACGAATAAGATTTAACGCCCATATTGTAGCTCCATACGATATAACAGACCAAACAAGTGAATTAAACAACTTTGTAAATACTTTATGGGGCATTCCACCTAAGCTTTTATACCTGGCAATAAGTAAACCTAGAGCACGACCAGCGCTTTGAGCCACTATTTTTGCAGTTACATTAAAATCTAGATGCTCTGTCAATGTTAATCCAAGATATACATATTTATCAGTATAAGTTAGAACATTGTCACCGCAAGTAAATACAATATCTGATTTAGCAATTGACAATGGTCTGAAATGTACGATGCTACTCTTAGTAAAGTTAATTGTCATACTGTTAATACTACACCAGCTATTTAACTCATTAAGCATATGCTGCAGGTTTTCTTCATTTCAGCAAGAAGTACAATATCATCAGCATACATTAAAATGCTAACATTTTCATTATCAATACAGACACCTTTACCAAGGGATTTTATACGTAATGCTAGATCATTTATAAACAAATTGAATAATACGGGTGACAATGAACAGCCTTGTCTTAAACCAGAATTCACTGGAAACCAGTTGGTATAAAAATTATTTACCCTCACACAGGAGGAAACAGATGCATATAAAGATTTGACAGCTACAAGCATTTTACTAGAAACACCAATACACTGCAATCTTTCCCAAAGCTTGTCTCTATTGATGTAGTCGTAAACTTTTTTAAAATCAATGAAAGCACAGAATGTAGAGCGTTTAAGCTTTTTCCTAGTATCTATAATATTTGTTAGAGATGAAAGTTGGTCTGTTGTGCTACGTTTTTTCCGAAAACCATTCTGCGCGTCAACAATTTTATTATTATTTTCCGACCAAATATATAGACGATTATTCAATATAGAACTATACAATTTATACATGGATGATGATAATGATATACCCCTATAAGAGAGTGGATCTTCTGGGTCGGCGGAGCTTAACTTAGGTATAGGATTTATAATAGATTTACCCCATAAAGATGGAATACAACCTTTATTAAAACAAACATTAAAAAGAACATGTAAAAAGTATACCGAAGTATCATTTTTAAGAACATCCACCGGTATTTTATCTATACCATGTGCTTTACCTTTTTTAGCATTTTCAATAGCTTTTTTTACTTCTAGAATAGATATATGCTCATCCAAAATAAAACTAGTATTCGTGTTACCAACATTATTATGATCATTAGTTCTTATGGAATCAATAGTAGAGTTATTAAGGTTACTATAATCTTTCTCCCATTTACTTAAAACATCCTTAACATCTGAAGTCAAGTTACCATCATCCAGAAGAACCTCCATTGGAATTGACTTTTTCTTGTTATTATGTATGCCTATTTTACCAATAGATTTCTAGAATTCTTTCGGATCATTATTTATATCATTTAACATATCACCTTGTATTTTATACCAATGATGGCGTTTAGAGCGTTGAACCTCTCTATCAAATAACTTTCTAGCATAACACTTACATTGTAAAATATTAACTTACGTTCATTGATTTTATAATAAAATATAAAAAGATAATATGAGTATTTACTGGAGATACATTGCTTTAAAATAGAAATAAAATATTGAATATTGAACATTGTTTTCTTTGTCACCACACAGTTGAATCAAAATAAAAACAATATGTAAAAAAAGTTCATAATCAGATACATGGTGCAATGGCAGTCAAAACAAGAGTTGTCAGAACACAACAAAGCTCACCTATTGAAGGCAAACACCAAAACCTAAAGACAAAAGTTTAACTTGTGTGTCTACAGTCAATGAGCTCTCCTGGACATTCGTCCCGGCGAGCTAAAAACTTATTTACTAGCATTTTATATGCAATTTCATTCAGAAACGACGTTGAATTATACGTAAAAGAATGATATACTTTATTATAAGAGTAATTTTAATTTTTGTGAGATTTTTTGTTCTTGTGTCAATTTTAAGCAAATAAATAAATAAAAATATTATTTTAAAAAATATATGTTTGCCTCCTTTACATTATTCCTTAATCTTTTTACGTAAAATTTATATTTTTATTATTTATACTTACAAAGTATTACACAAAGTTAGGACCAGGACGGTTAGCTTAGTGCGTTTAACTATTCATCAATCCAGGCTTATCCATCTGGCCACAGTCTCCGTGAATTTTTATATACGACATTGTGTTACATTGTCATTCATTTCACATCACTGATTTAAATGAGAAAACTATCAGTTATTTGTCATAATAGGTGTACTTGAATACTGGTAAACCTTTCATGATCCTAGGAAAGAGTGGTTAGGTTAACTTATTATCTGTGAGCCCTTGATGACTTTAAAATGACACAAACTGTTCAATCAATCAATTTATCAATCAATCAATCAATCAAACAATACCATAGTCCTATTTGGTCTACTTGATTGGCTAAAAAAATAAAACATGCCCACTTGAATCAGCTGTGAAATATGAATGACAAAAAAACCAACAAAATGTCTTATACCAATCATCAAGCAGACTGTGGCTTAGAGGAGATTCAAACTCACACCCCAGGATTAAAAGCCAGATATGCTACCGACTGAGCTAACCGTACTCAGCTTGTTAATTGATGTATTGCAGATTACATTTTATTAAACTAAGTCATAAATAAAATTTTTACTGTACAAATTAAATATACTCGTATTTTAATATTTGAAAATAAGTGCCGATAAATATACGGTAAATATGACTGTTGAAATGTGCCCAGTTCCACTGGTAATCTATGGTTCGTGATACGGTAAATATGACTGTTGAAATGTGCCCAGTTCCACTGGTAATCTATGGTTCGTGATACGGTAACTATGACTGTTGAAATCTGCCCAGTTCCACTGGTAATCTATGGTTAGTGATACGGTAAATATGACTGTTGAAATGTGCCCAGTTCCACTGGTAATCTATGGTTCGTGATACGGTAAATATGACTGTTGAAATCTGCCCAGTTCCACAAGTAATCTATGGTTAGTGATACGGTAAATATGACTGTTGAAATCTGCCCAGTTCCACTGGTAATCTATGGTTAGTATCTGCCCAGTTCCACTGGTAATCTATGGTTAGTGATACGGTAAATATGACTGTTGAAATCTGCCCAGTTCCACTGGTAATCTATGGTTAGTGATACGGTAAATATGACTGTTGAAATCTGCCCAGTTCCACTGGTAATCTATGGTTAGTATGTACTGTTTGTAAATAATTCAATAATGTGTTTATTAGAGTGGCTTTAGCAGAGACAGAACTATTACTTAATATTACTTTTTGTGTTTTTGTTCATATTTTATATATCGTTTTAACATTATCGTCTTGAGGGATGGAACAATATAAAGATATAAACTGTTTTATATATATATATATATATATATAAAAATTACATTATAAACCATAAGTTAAAACCATAAAACTCTTTTTTTTTCTTTCAATTTTTTAATGTCGATCTACAATCTCAGACCTGGCTCGTTATTCCAATTACGACTTTTATTTATTTTTATGTTGATCTACGATCTCAGACCCGGTTCATCATTTAAATTACGATTTTTTTTTCTTTTGAATATTGATCTATGATCTCGGACCTGGCTCGACATTCAAGTTTCGCCTTTCTTCTAACTTTTTTTTTAATATTGATCTACGATCTCAAACATGGGTCTACATTTAACGTTGATCTACGACCTGAACATTTTCGAATGTTGATCTACGATTGCAGTCTATATTGAATGTTGATCTATGATTGCAGTCTACATTGAATGTTGATTTACGATTGCAGTCTAAATTGAATGTTGATCTATGATTGCAGTCTACATTGAATGTTGATTTACGATTGCAGTCTACATTGAATGTTGATTTACGATTGCAGTCTAAATTGAATGTTGATCTACGATTACCGATCTCATAGCTAACTTCTAATTTTTATATTGAGGTTAAACTGATAACATTGATTTCAGTTTATAATTATCAATCAAATATGTTTGCTTTGAACTGAAAATAAGACAAACTGAAAACGAGAATACTTTCCACAAAATATGTTTATTTAATAAACAAAAAAAAAAAGAAAAAAAAAAAAGCACAACTCGTCATAGCCAGCAGGCAGTATGGGTGTACCCCACAGGTGGCATAGGTATATATACAGACATAACAATACCCGCTGTCGTAGCCAGCAGTCAGTATGGGTGTGCTTCACAGGTGGTATAGGTATATATACGGGTATAATAATACCCGCTGTCGTAGCCAGCAGGCAGTATGGGTGTGCCCCACATGTGGTATAGGTATACATACTGGTACAACAATACCCGCTGTCGTAGCCAGCAGGCAGTATGGGTGTGCCCCGCAGGTGGTATAGGTATACATACGGGTATAACAATACCCGCTGTCGTAGCCAGCAGGCAGTATGGGTGTGCCCCGCAGGTGGTATAGGTATATATACGGGTATAGCAACACCCGCTGTCGTAGCCAGCAGGCAGTATGGGTGTGCCCCGCAGGTGGTATAGGTATATATGCGGGTATAACAACACCCGCTGTCGTAGCCAGCAGGCAGTATGGGTGTGCTCCATAAGTGGTATAGGTATATACATACGGGTATAACAATACCCGCTGTTGTAGCCAGCAGGCAGTATGGGAGTCAATAGTGTTACTACAGTCATGTTTTTTTTAGGGAAAAATCAGAATCAATGAGTGTAACGCTTCCTATAGGTATACCTTGGCGGATTAAACCAGTTGCGTTATTTATAGCAGTTGCGCAATATACAGGTAGCAGACGGCATCATTTGTATAGGTGTATACAGCGTTGAGGTCAATCGGGCGGAACAAGAGGTAGTGACGACAACATTAATTTACGTATTGAGGAATGAGGGAGTTATACTGATAGTGTATTTAAATTAATATGTAAAGAGGACAATTAAGCTATAACGCTGTATATATTGCAATGCATGTTGTATGTATCATTCTACAATACTATTCTTTATAGCAGGGTCAATTCTATATAATGTTGAGGTCACAATAAATGTCAAATCATTTTGACGTATGTATATGGTACACATAAAGACGGTTTCAGCAATGCAGAGGAGCGCTTTTAATAGGGCCATCAATCTGGCCCCTGAAGCATAACTAATACGTGCTTTTATTTCACTTATAGTATCGTTTATAGTGTTTTAATTAAGAAAACAAACACAAAATAATATACAAGTGTTTTATTCAGTGGTATATTTCACATTGACATAAAATAGTACAACGACAGCAGAAGTCAATAGTGTTACTACAGTCATGTTTTTTTAGGGAAAAATCAGAATCAATGAGTGTAACGCTTCCTATAAGTGTACCTTGGCTGATTAAACCAGATGCGTTATTTATAGCAGTTGCGCAATATCCAGGTAGCAGACGGCATCATTTGTATAGGTGGATACAGCGTTGAGGTCAATCGGGCGGAACCAGAGGTAGTGACGACAACTTTTTAGTGATTATTTCCCAGTACCGATTGAATGCATTTAAAAGTTCCATGACAATATTATTTTAAGTAGTATTTATAAGAACTCGTTAGCTGATTGTTAAAAAGGATTAATCAACTGGGTCTCAAAGGTTAAGTCCATCCTAAATAATTATGGTTTTATGTATGTATGGGATAATACAACAAATATAAATAATAAATATTTTCTTTCGATTTTTCGTAAAAGAATGATTGATAGCTTTATTCAAACTTGGAAGGTGGATGTAGAGTCGAATAGAGTATTGAACCTGTTGTATAGAAATATAAAACTAACACATGGTTATGAAAGATATTTAGATTTGTTATGTACTAAACAATTACGCAGTGTTTTAACTAAATTAAGATTATCTTCACATTCATTAAGAATTGAAACAGGGAGATATGGGATAGAAAGAATAGAAAGAAATGAACGACTATGCCAGATTTGTAATAATAATGATATTGAAGATGAGTATCACTTTGTTTAAATATGTTCTAACTATAATAAGAAAGAAGTATATCAAGAAGTTTTATTACACAAAACCAAATATGTTTAAGTTTATAACACTATTGCGATCTACAAATAAAAGAGAACTTCTAAATTTAAGTAAATTTATTTCCGAAGCTTTTGTAATAAGGCGATCAATTCCAAATATCATGTCTTAAAATGTGCTTTATTATGTTCATTCTCAAGATTTTTGTTGATGACACAAATATTAATAATTTTTATGAAATTATTATAACATCTTTTATTACAGAGATCAATTTAAAGTAAAAAACATACCTGTCATGTAATGAAATATTTGTTAATATATATATGTATATATATATGTATATTATGACGAGAAATTGTATATAGTTTAAGTCAATAAAATGTCTTTTGTCTTATGTCTTATGTCATGACAACAAATGCCACACGACACTTAATCAATGTATAAAATGTAACTTTATGTAAAGTGTCCACTCGTTCTATATTTACACAATATCATCTTTAGAAATTACTTATACCCAGAAAAAGATCATACAGGCAAACATAGGTGTTGACAGTTCAGTAAGTAGAATGTCCGGTGTAGAATATTCAGTTCGGTCTTGCATATTTGTTTTTAGTAAAATACTAAAAATAAATACAAAATATAAATATATTTTAATACATAAAAAAAAATTACAAGGGCACACACATAATTTTAATGAGGCGGGGTCAAAATAAACAATTTTAACAGGGTTTTCAAATCTTCGGTCATTCTCATAATGTTCGTTTCTAGATTGTTTTTCGAATATTTGGTGTAACGTTTATGCCATCAAGGGCTAAGAGACGACCAGTTAACATAACCGTTGTTTCCTGGGATCCTGGAAGGTTAACAAGTACTCGAGCACACCACATCTTCGCAAGTAACTGATAACTTTCCCACTTGAATAAGCGGTGAGAGACAAATGATAATGAGACACAATGTCGTATATCAATCATCACGGAGACTGCTGCCGGGCGGGCATTTGATAGTCAGATACGTTACCGACTAAGCTAATCGGGCCCGGCTCGTTTCTAGAATTGTTGATACTTTGTACTTATCTTTAAGCTGTTCCGATATTACTCTTCCATGTTTTTCTTTCATTACAGCGAATGTTTTTGTCATACTTTCTATCTGTGCTTGTAGAAACACACTTTCTTGTTTGTGTTCGTCATGAAACGATTCAAACTTCATTTTGACATTTTCCTCTCTGTCCGTAAATATGTCAACTCTTTTGTCACGAGATGTCGTATCTTAGTCATTTCTTCTTTCCTTTTTTCTACGTTAAATTCAATTTTTAGCATTTTTGCCAATAGCTGTTCTTCGTGCGCAATCTTGGAACACATGGGTTCATTACACACAATTTTTCAATTTCCTACACAAATTGTCAAAATTAAAATTAAAATAATTTTCATGATTCTTTTAATTTGAGACCGTAATTATATTTGTTGTTATTTGATCTATATTCCTCCGCAAACTGCTCGTTAATGTGCTACATGAGCGGTAAATTGATCAACTCTTGTTTACATCTTACACATATTGGAATTATTCAAGTTCTAGAAATGTCAAAGGGAAGCAAGACAAACTTAATGATAACATTGAAAAGGTTCAAATAGTATTGTTTTAATTAATGGCTTATCCAGTACGTGCGTTTTTTAAAAACTTATTTTTTTACCTCGATTGTGGAACAAGTTATAACAACAAATCACGCTCGAGTTCTCACATAAAGGTGCGAGTAGGTCTCAGACCTACGACCTCAGCGATATGAGCTAAGTGATATTGAGATGGCGCCTTTGACCACTCGGTCACGGATAACCCCAAATATTAGATTAGACTACTACAATACTCATGTAGTATACACAGGCCCTTGATTTATATTCTGGAAAGGGACATAACTGTGGCTAACAGTTGACAGACATCCTATTTAGCACTTATACGGTCACCTGTGACATATTGTCAGATATGTATATCATTAATTGGTATCAGCCTGATATAAACGTTTATATTTAAAAACACATACTTCGAAGAGTGAACATGAGTTTCATTTTTATACGTTCATATGTGTAAAGAATATTTCACACATGAGTGAACATGAATTCCATATGTTTATACGTTCATATGTGTAAATATTATTTACCGCATGAGTGAACATGAGTTCCATATGTTTATATGTTCATAGATGTAAAGAATATATCCCGCATGAATAAACATGAGTTCCATATGTTTTTACGTTCATAGGTGTAAAGAATATTTCACACATGAGTGAACATGAGTTCCATATGTTTATACGTTCATAGATGTAAAGAATATATCCCGCATGAATAAACATGAGTTCCATATGTTTTTACGTTCAACGGTGTAAAGAATATTTCCCGCATGAGTGAACATGAGTTACATATGTTTACACGTTCTTGGGTGTAATGTACTATGGTCATCTTTTGTAAACACTTTAGTTCAAGTCGGCGAAGTGTTAAATGTCGAGGTTTTGAGACATTTTTTTCACTCTGATGTGGTTTTTTTTATTGCGTAAACAAACTTTAAAACAAAACAAACGTGCAACACACGTACTTTTACTTGTTTCATCTTATATATCTATTTTCCATTGATTTTGAAATAATTTCTAATAACAAATAAAACAGGTTTAGTGTAGTCGTCGTGGATGTAACAGTGGCTTGTTTAATAAAGGGCATCGCAAATAGAAACAAAACAATGTCCTTGTGGGGTGTTTTATCTTCAGCCATCCACCGGAGTTCTATGTTTCATAATTTTACAAGATTAAGATAGCGTATATCGAATAGACCACGTTATACACATATTGTTTACGTATCCCGTTCAATGTTTAACATTTAAAGAAAATATAATTATATTCCTTTCTATAACCAGTAGTATCGGTTCGTATTATCGATATTATATAATTGTAATAATACTATTTAGGCTACGTTACACATATAAAATATATAACTATGTTGATATCGTATTATTGATGTATCGTCTTGTCACGTATAGTAGTAATATCTGAGTGACATGCCGCATTAATACTATGCCACGTCGTTAATATTGTATTATCGATATATCGTTCTGTCAGATGTAATAGTAAATTCTGGGCGACGTGTTGTATTGATACTATGCCTCTATGTTGATATTGTACTATTGATATATCGTCCTGTTACATATAATGACAATATCTGGACGACGTGTTGCATTGATACTATGCCACTATGTTGATATTGTATTATCGATATATCATCCTGTCCTGTCATATAATGGATATATCTGGGAGACGCATCACATCGATGCTATGTCATTATTTTGATATTGTTTTATCGAAAAAACGTCCTGTCACATATAATGCCGATATATGGGAGACTTGTCGCATTGCTACTATGCCACTATGTTGATATTGTATTATCTATATATCGTCATGCCACATATAATGGCGATATCTGAGAGACGTGTCGCATTAAAACTATGTCACTATATTGATTTTGTATTATTGATATAAAGTACTTTTTAGCTTTGGAGAGTTTTTTCTCAATTCCATTGCCTCGAATATTCGAAAATATTTGTATACAGCATTTTGATGTCCAATAGTTGAAAGTGTTCAGTAGCGGACGTTCACATCGTCATTTTGCCAGCACGCCGGTCGGCAACGACTGTGTTTAATCCATGCAAGTAACTGTTACCAAGAAATACAATATTTAAACTAAATTCAGAAATGTTCTCCAGTTCGTTATTGTCGTCTATTCTGCGATCAAGTATATTAATAGCGATAACTGCGATATTATGAAAACATGACACAACTACATGTACCAACTGTATCAGGCATGTATCCAATGGCAGAACGGAACAACTGAAGGTAGTATAGTACAGGACCATTAAACTGTTATATCCGCCCGAACCAACCTTTTATAAAACATTGGAAGCGGATATGACGAACTCTAGGTTCAGGTGACAACATTTTGTCGCCCCACAATGCCGGGACTATACTAGACAGTCGCCTATATCCGGGACACAACAAAGTTGTATTAAGACCGCATAGTAAGAAATGATAATTATATATATTTTCATTTTCACGCCTACGAAAATATTTTAAATCCTGATTCTCTTGTAGAAAACCATAACAAGTGATTAATAGAACACGAGTTACACATAATAACGTCGTGACTAATATCACACTACACCGGCAACACTGTTTTTAGCAGACCAAATACATATACATAAAACACATCAAACACAATACATAGACAGTTGAACAACACGGATAAAAAAGAAAAAAAATACCCCCATAAAAACACACTGGTATGTTCTTCATTTAGTATTGTGGGTAAAGTGACGTCACTTGATAGTGTCCTGGCAACATGCATACAGTAGCCAGTCTACGTTTCTTAGTTTATACTAATTTATTTAAGCTCGATTGCGATGAAAGCTCAATGCTTATATGAACCACTCTCGAGTCCGTTTCCTGGGTAGAACCAGTACTAAGTGCTGTTTTATGAGAGGCATCGGGTCGAGCTGGAGATCGAACCCGAAACCTCTGGCGTGAGCGGTCAACACTCTATCCATGACACTACCGCCCCGCCCCCTACGTATCTTGACTGTGACTCCTGTTGCAATTGGCGTCCATTTCCGCAGGACGTAAAATACTCTTTATGCACGTAGTAATCTTTCAGCACGTTTTTTTTTTAAATGTTTAGTATATATTTCATTTTTTTTTGTATTGAAAAGAATGTCAATATTCAGCCCGTATGCTTTTCATTGGTTACAATCTGCGTCCAAGCGCAGTCTTGTGAAAAGATTTTCTCCACACCAATAAAAAGTGAAGCCTGAAAAAGTATTGTGGCACCATTCAGATATGTAAACAATGTTAAATTCCGGTGCAGGAAATACCTGCCAGAATGGAACTGAGCGTGAGTGTTTTCTCTTCTTGTTGATAATCAATCGGAATTCTTCTATAAGGTTCGCAGATTTGCATGTAATGTGAGGCTGCGTATTATACCTGGCATTCAATGTAAGATTAACAGGGAGCTAGCAACCAGGAATATATTTACTTCGTAACAAAATGGTTGTCAAATACAGGAGTGTCACTTTCTCCGAACCGGAAGTAGAGTGAACCGTCAGGAGTTTGGCGTCAGGGATGCGCGCTTCCATTTTGTTTTCCAACATAGCATTGGCTTAACCAATAGATGACGTTGTAACAAAATTTATCCCATAATTATATAGAACAAATATTTGCTCAAAGTGGTTGTTGTTTTTTTTGCTCAAACTTCGTAGATCTATATTGTGTTTTGTTTTTATTTTTATGTTTGAACAAGAAAAAGAGAATACTCAACCAAATAAACAAAAACCATTCAACTATTTCAAAGAAGATACTTTCAGTGAATTAGGATAGAGCATAAATATTCCGTCCCGTGCAGGAAGAATCATGTAGTTACAATGAATAAATAATAAAAAAAAATAACTATTGTTTCACATGTAAAGCAAAGCACAAGAATTAGTGTTAAGAACATTTTTAGTCAACTTCCTTTTATTTGAACCGTGTGTAATACAAGAGGTGCGGTGGTTTAGTAGGTTGTTCACCTCTGTTTTGAAGGTTGTAAGTTCGATATCAGACTAGTCCCTATTGTATCTTATGATAAATAACACCCAGTACTACATATAGTTCTACATGCGAAGCAGACATCAAAGCGATTCACAAGATTATACCCATATTGCAACGCGTGTATGTTTGACCGAGTAGTTTTTTACTTCTCTGTAACATATTCCAAAAGATCTCGCAATTATAATTATCTTCTATGGTTCTGTTTCCTTATAGAGTAAATATCGATGATGTATCTAGTATGTAGAACGGATCCAGCACTCCCGAGCGATGAATAGAGAGGAATTATGGGATAGTCATGGAATTACCTGCTTGTACATTGGGGGTTAAATACCTGATTCAGGGGATATGAGATTCTGGGACTATCGATCGATCGCCTTCCGACATTTGCCGTCTTCATACTGAAGAGTATTTGGACCTGAGGGGGGAGGGATTACTCACCAAAACATCTCTAAATATAAAAGAAATGGAGTAGAACCACCGTAGTTTCGCAAATAACTGGTAACCTTTCTTATACAAAATATTTTAACGGAGCGGGGCTCAAACCCACGACCTCAGTGGGGAGAGGTAAGAGGTCGTTAGCCTACAGCACATTAAGCCGCGGTGGATCCTTCCAGGATGTCCGTATTTCTTCAACAAATATTTGTTATACACATCAGTTTACTATACTCATATAAATTAACTCGATTCTAGAGGAAGAAAAAAAAAGTTTAAACTTTTTTTTTTAATTCGATTTAGAAACAAGTTCGCACAACTTAGACAAATCACGCTCGAAGTCTTCCTAGGCAGTATCAGTACTTAGTACCTAGGTAGTATCAGTACTTAGTACCTATGCGGAAAAGGTGTCTTACTCAAGGACACCACACAAAGCTGTGACGGAGGATCGAACTCGCAATGTGACATAGTATATAACCTCCTACAGCGGTATATATTTTGACTTTTAAAGACAAAGTAGGCAACATGTTACACCCGTATTACTTCCGTATAGCCGGCTCAGGTTAGCACAGTCGGTAGCGCGTCTGACTTTCATTCCAGGGGTCATGAGTTCAAATCCTCACCTGACAACTGTCTCCGTGATTACTGATATACTATATCGCGTCTTATTGTCATTCGTCTCTTACCGCTGATTTAAGTGGAAAAGTTATCAGTTAGTTGCGGAAATGGTCGTTCTCGAGTACTGCTTAAACTTCCAGGATCGCATGCAAAAGTGGTTAGGTTAACTGGTCGTCTGTTAGCACTTGATGACATTAAAAAGACGCTAAATATACTCTTTTTGGCGATTTGCTGACAAATATGAAATATTTTACACATATAAAAAGCTCTTTTTAGATAATTCTGTGTTACATTTCCAAAGGAAATTACGTCTACTACAACCATACACAGCCTGAACAGGTTTTCTCCCAACCAACAGAAAACAAAGTATCTCTCAACTTCCGAAAAACTACAAATATACTGTATTACGAAGGTCTTTGTGTAGAAAAAAGTTTTAATCTGTAAGTAAGATTTAATATGTTCAGACAAACACCGTCACAACGGATATGTTAAATTATACAATCTTTAAAAAAGTTATTCTAACGAACCATTGCAGCTATCCTGTCTTAAGATATTTATCTAAAAAAACATGTAGATCTAATAAAAGAATGAATACAGAAATAAACATCTAAACGATAGAAAAACTAAGGGAATAGTCCATTGGAAACATCTCTTTTAAAAAGATTGATCATTCAATTAACATCATTGTTCTATACAATATCTGTATCATGTAATCCATCTTCAAAGTTTTATCTACGCTTACCGTTTTGTAAAGGTTAATTTATTGAAGTTTTCATTATTTTTTGGCAATGTACACTACTAATATTCCAGGAAAGAATGTATACTACTAATAGTCCAGGAGATAATGTATACTACAAGTGTTCCAGGAGAGAATGTATACTACAAGTGTTCCAGGAGAGAATGTATACTACTAATATTCCAGGAGAGAATGTATACTACTAGTGTTTCAGGAGAGAATGTATACTACAAGTGTTCCAGGAGAGAATGTATACTACTAGTGTTCCAGGAGAGAATGTATACAACTAGTGTTCCAGGAGAGAATATATGCTACAAGTGTTCCAGGAGAGAATGTATACTACTAATATTCCAGGAGAGAATGTATATACTCATATTCCAGGAGAGAATGTATACTACTAGTGTTCAAGGAGAGAATGTATACTACTAATATTCCAATAGAGAATGTATACTACTAGTGTTCCATGAAAGAATGTATACTACTAGTGTTCCATGAGAGAATGTATACTACTAGTGTTCCAGGAGAGAATGTATACTACAAGTGTTCCAGGAGAGAATGTATACTACTAATATTCCAGGAGAGAATGTATACTACTAGTGTTCCAGGAGAGAATGTATACTACAAGTGTTCCAGGAGAGAATGTATACTACCAATATTCCAGGAGAGAATGTATACTACTAGTGTTCCAGTAGAGAATATATACTACAAGTGTTCCAGGAAAGAATGTATACTACAAGTGTTCCAAAAGAGAATATATTCTACAAGTGTTCCAGGAAAGAATGTATACTACAAGTGTTGTAGGAGAGAACATATACTACAAGTGTTCCAGGAAAGAACGTATACTACAAGTGTTCCAGGAAAGAATATATACTACAAGTGTTCCAGGAGAGAATGTTTACTACAAGTGTTCCAGGAAAGAATGTATACTACTAGTGTTCCAGGAGAGAATATATACTACAAGTGTTCCAGGAAAGAATGTATACTACAAGTGTTCAAGGAGAGAATGTATACCATAATATTCCAGGAGAGAATGTATACTACTAATATTCCAGGAGAGAATGTATACTACAAATATTCCAGGAGAGAATGTATACTACTAATATTCCAGGAGAGAATGTATACTACAAGTGTTCCAGGAGAGAGTGTATACTACAAGTGTTCCAGGAGAGAATGTATACTACTAGTGTTCCAGGAGAGAATATATGCTACAAGTGTTCCAGGAAAGAATGTATACTACAAGTGTTCCAGGAGAGAATGTATACTACTAGTGTTCCAGGAGAGAATGTATACTACTAATATTCCAGGAGAGAATGTATACTACTAGTGTTCCAGGAGAGAATGTATACTACAAGTGTTCCAGGAGAGAATGTATACTACTAATATTCCAGGAGAGAATGTATACTACAAGTGTTCCAGGAGAAAATGTATACTTCTAATATTCCAGGAGAGAATGTATACTACTAGTGTTCCAGGAGAGAATATAAACTACAAGTGTTCCAGGAAAGAATGTATACTACAAGTGTTCCAGGAGAGAATGTATACTACAAGTGTTCCAGGAAAGAATATATACTACAAGTGTTCCAGGAAAGAATGTATACTACAAGTGTTCCAGGAAAGAATATATACTACAAGTGTTCCAGGAGATAATGTATACTACAAGTGTTCCAGGAAAGAATGTATACTACAAGTGTTCAAGGAGAGAATGTATACTACAAGTGTTCCAGGAGAGAATGTATACCATAATATTCCAGTAGAGAATGTATACTACAAGTGTTCCAGGAGAGAATGTATACTACTAATATTCCAGGAGAGAATGTATACTATTAGTGTTCCAGGAGAGAATGTACACTACTAATATTCCAGGAGAGAATGTATACTACTAATATTCCAGGAGAGAGTGTATACTACTAGTGTTCCAGGAGAGAATGTATACTACTAGTGTTCCAGGAAAGAATGTATACTACTAGTGTTACAGGAGAGAGTGTATACTACTAGTGTTCCAGGAGAGAATGTACACTACTAATATTCCAGGAGAGAATGTATATAACTAATATTCCAATAGAGAATGTATACTACTAGTGTTCCAGGAGAGAATGCATACTACTAGTGTTTCAGGAGAGAATGTATACTACTAGTGTTCCAGGAGAGAATGTATACTACTATTGTTCCATGAGAGAATGTATACTACAATTATTCCAGGAGAGAATGTATACTACAAGTGTTACAGGAGAGAATGTATACTACTAGTGTTCCAGGAGAGAATGTATACTACTAGTGTTCCAGGAAAGAATGTATACTACAAGTGTTCCAGGAGAGAATGTATACTACTAATGTTCCATGAGAGAATGTACACTACTAATATTCCTGGAGAGAATGTATACTTCTAGTGTTCCAGGAGAGAATGTATACTACTAATATTCCAGTAGAGAATGTATACTATAAGTGTTCCAGGAGAGAATGTACACTACTAATATTCCAGGAGAGAATGTATACTACTAATATTCAAGTAGAAAAATGTATACTACTAGTGTTCCAAGAGAGAATGCATACTACTAGTGTTCGGGATAGAATGTATACTACTAGTGTTCCAGGAGAGAATGTATACTACTAGTGTTCCATGAGAGAATGTATACTACAAGTATTCCAGGAGAGAATGTATACTACAAGTGTTACAGGAGAGAATGTATACTACTAGTGTTCCAGGAGAGAATGTATACTACTAGTGTTACAGGAGAGAATGTATACTACAAGTGTTCCAGGAGAGAATGTATACTATAATATTCCTGTAGAGAATGTATGCTACTAATATTCCAGGAGAGAATGTGTAGTACTAGTGTTCCAGGAGAGAATGTATACTACTAATATTCCATGAGAGAATGTATACTACTAATATTCCAGGAGAGAATGTATACCATAATATTCCAGTAGAGAATGTATACTACTTATATTCCAGGAGAGAATGTATACTACTAATATTCCAATAGAGAATGTATACTACTAGTGTTCCAGGAGAGAATGTATACTACTAATATTCCAGTAGAGAATGTATACTATAAGTGTTCCAGGAGAGAATGTACGCTACTAATATTCCAGGAGAGAGTGTATACTACTAATATTCCAGGAGATAATGTATACTACTAATATTCCAGGAGAGAATGTATACTACTGGTGTTCCAGGAGAGAATGTATACTACTAATATTCCATGAGATAATGTATACTACTAGTGTTCCAGGAGAGAATGTATACTACTAGTGTTCCAGGAAAGAATGTATACTACTAGTGTTACAGGAGAGAATATATACTACAAGTGTTCCAGGAGAGAATGTATGCTACTAATATTCCAGGAGAGAATGTATACTACTGGTGTTCCAGGAGAGAATGTATACTACTAATATTCCATGAGAGAATGTATACTACTAGTGTTCCAGGAGAGAATGTATGCTACAAGTGTTCCAGGAAAGAATGTATACCGTAATGTTCCAGTAGATAATGTATACTACTAATATTCCAGGAGAGAATGCTCCATCTTGAAATAAAATATCTGAAAATATGATGCCATAATTGTTCATGTCTTTGTATTTTCTTGTTGGAAAATAGCGGAGAATTAAACTTTCTTTTTGACGGTCTTGGTAACATTACACTATTGAGTAAGTGAAGGTGTAATAAATCCATGTCTGTGGTTTGGACAGCTTATTTAAGGAAAGGGTTGATTTTTTTTCTGTAAGGCATTTTACCTGGAAAGGATAAATAATCATAATTACGGACACACGGGTGATTTGTTTATTGAAAAAAGCACCTTAACTGTTATAGTTTCACAAATACATAGTTTTGTTTTCTTTGAACGTAAACGTGTAACAAGGAATACATGTATACTGGGAACGCATCCATTCATTGACGAGAACCATCATAATATTGTCGTACATATATGATTTTCAAAACAAGGTCTTAAACGGACGAATTAAATGAAATTTCGAAATAATTGGATGGTAAAACAGTACTGATGAAAACACAGCGTAATATCATAGAAAAGGTCCAAAAGAATGCACCAATTAGTAAAAATGGATTTCGGCACATATAAAGTCTCGGTTTTCTCGAATTGCGTCTTTTGTGGTGATAGCTGCAAGGTAGGAATGAACCACCGATGGAAGACAATATACTTAGTTACAACTTGGGAGCATGCAATAAGAAGAATGGTATAAAATGAATTGCCGTGTTTTTTGTGCCTTGACATCAAATTTCCTAACGAAAATCCGCCATTTTTGGCGCGTCTCATCATTCCTACCACTTATGAACGAAATACCCTAAAAATACGTTCGCCCCTGGTTTTGACATATATTTAAGACATAATTAAAACATATTTGAACCTATACAATTTATTTATACATATAATGGAAAATTGTTTTAAAAACAACTTGCATCTGAAAATTATGTGCAGGCCAGGGCCTTTTGGCCTACTAGGTAGCGTAACTGGTACCGTGTGTCCTTCGATATCACATTATAAAAACAACAGTTGCGGTCAACTAATTCGGAACTCTCGGTGTCAGATTTGAAAAGAATGATAATGCATGTGAAATTGCAATGGCGGGTCAACTTTTTAAAGGGCCACACGTTCCTCTAAATTCCCATATTTTATTAAAATCCACTATTTTTCTACTGAAAAACCTGTGTGCCCATTCAGATTTTGTGTTGCGCCCCTAATTTCGCCTCCTCTAACCCGAAATCGGATTCGCCCTTGAGTTGATATTCAAACTTCTTCAATATGGAATATCAGGAAATCTAATCCAGTGGTTATCAAATTATCTTACAAACAGACACCATATTTGTTGGATCTTAATTTTCTGATACAAAATCCTTGAGTGCTGGAGTTCCACAAGGCTCTGTCCTCGGTCCTTTATTATTTCTAGTATATATCAATGATATTGCTAAATCAATGTTCAGTACTGCAAGATTATTTCAACGGAAAGCATACATAATAACGACCTTAATTTAATTATTAAATGGTCAAAACAATGGATAATTCGGTTTACACCAAATAAAACTGAAGTAATATTTTATCCCTTTTTAGTCGAAATAAACAATGCCTTATTTTTAAAAGTACTCATTTAAATTTTGTAGCACATCACAAACATCTTGTGTAACACTCAGTAAGGACGGTTCTTGGCATGAACATATAACTCAAATGCTTTCCCCTGCTTCTAAAGTTTAAGGTGAATGGGAATGTTGAAATTTAAACTTAAAAGACATAATCAGATTTATACATCTTACTTAAGACCAATCTTAGAATATGCATCTCTTGTTTGGGACAATTGTACTCTTTAAGAAAAATAAAAAATAGAAAAACTTCAAAATGAGACTAGTAGAATTGTTACTGGTTTAACCCGTTCGGTTTCAATTGAAAATCTTCTAAAAGAAATTGGCAGAGTTTCGTTATCAGATCGCAGGAAAATCCAGAAATTAATTCTTATGAACAATTATATTCATAGAAATCTATCTTCGTATTTATATGATCTATTTCCACTTACAATAGGTGAATAAAATCCATTTTAACTTAAGAAATAGAAATGGTATTTTAACGCTTTCTAGACGAAGGACATTTATTCACGTCCGTCATAGCCTCTGCAATTAATTTATCACCGTTTTCTTTTTCATTTAGATTTTTATTTCAAAATAACAACTTGTTAGTATTTAATGGGTGGTATTTTCTTGTTTTGTTAAAAGTTGTAGCCTTTGAGTATTATATATAGTACTCAAAGGCTAGAGATGTTTAACAAAACAAATAAAAACTTAAATGAAAAAGAAAACGGTCATAAATTATGTATTTAAAAGTACAAAAGTTTATTAAAATCTCAAATATTTTCAGTCATATTTAGTTTCAAATAGTTCATGTCCCTAGATGTTGATCTGATACTCGGGCGGAATCAGGTGGGTGCAGACAATAATAACTCTTAGATACCTTTTTTATATTGTCATTTTCTTTTAATTTTTTTTCTATAGTTCATTATTATGTTTATATACTTTTTTCTTTAAAACGTTATTATAATCACTAAAATCCAAGCAAAATATTTACTGCTCTTTCTTTGCATGTGTGTGTGTGCGCGTACGTGCGTGCGTGCGAGTGCAAGTGAGCTTGCTTGTATGCATGTAGAAGCGAGTGAAATGCTTCCTCGGAAGTATATGTGTTTGTTTGTATATCAAAAATATCGTCACTTTAATTTGTATGTGCATTTTGACGCATTGGGGATGGCTGTAACTAATGTTGTTAAACTTGTAGCCCAACCCTTTTGCGTTTTATTCGTTATTGGTGCTACAAATTACACCCATGTACTGGACCCCGGTAACTGTGGAATTAAGGGGCAGGCTGCTTAAGTTAGTTTGATCTTTGTATTTCGTGTTTCCGGATATTCAACGTGAAACTAACCATAATACTAAACTTTTCAGCCTCTAATATTGAAGAGTTACACTTTTTAATATCGAAAGACGAAAAACGAATATCAAACTTCTATTTGCTCATCATTTGAGCCATTATTACAATACATTACTTGAAAATAGCTAGTTTAAATTGAAATTATAGCTGGTTTAACTGAAATTATAGCTCGTTAAAATTGAAAGTATAGCTTGTAAAAATTAAATTATAATTATATAACAGAACCCCACTGTAATCATCCCCCACTACACCAACTGCATCCGCTACTACAACTACAGCTCCGCAGCCGTCATGTCCAGGCGTAACAGAACCCCACTGTAATCATCCCCCACTACACCAACTGCGCCCGCTACTACAACTACAGCTCCGCAGCCGTCATGTCCGGGGGTAACATGACCCCACTGTAATCATCACCCACTACACCAACTGCACTCGCAACTACAACAGCAGCTCCGCAGCCGTCATGTCCGGGGGTAACAGAACCCCACTGGAATCACCCCCACTACACCAACTGCGCCTGCTACTACAACTACAGCTCCGCAGCCGTCATGTCCGGGGGTAACATAACCCCACTGTAATCATCACCCACTACACCAACTGCGCTCGCAACTACAACAGCAGCTCCGCAACCGTCATGTCCGGGGGTAACAGAACCCCACTGGAATCACCCCCACTACACCAACTGCGCCTGCTACTACAACAGCAGCTCTGCAGCCGTCATGTCCGGGGGTAACAGAACCCCACTGTAATCATCCCCCACTACACCAACTGCGCCTGCTACTACAACAGCAGCTCTGCAGCCGTCATGTCCGGGGGTAACAGAACCCCACTGGAATCACCCCCACTACACCAACTGCGCCTGCTACTACAACTGCAGCTCCGCAGCCGTCATGTCCGGGGGGAACATGACCCCACTGTAATATTCCCCTACTACATCAACTACGCCCGCTACTACAACTGCAGCTCCGCAGCCGTCATGTCCGGGGGTAACAGAACCCCACTGTAATCATCCCCCACTACACCAACTGCGCCTGCTACTGCAGCTGCAGCTCCGCAGTCGTCATGTCCGGGGGTAACAGAACCCCACTGTAATCATCCCCCACTACACCAACTGCGCCTGCTACTACAACAGCAGCTCTGCAGCCGTCATGTCCGGGGGTAACAGAACCCCACTGTAATCATCCCCCACTACACCAACTGCGCCTGCTACTGCAGCTGCAGCTCCGCAGCCGTCATGTCCGGGGGTAACAGAACCCCACTGTAATCATCCCCCACTACACCAACTGCGCTCGCTACTACAACTGCAGCTCCGCAGCCGTCATGTCCGGGGGTAACATAACCCCACTGTAATCATCCCCCACTACACCAACTGCGCCCGCTACTACAACTGCAGCTCCTCAGCCGTCATGTCCGGGGGTAACAGAACCCCACTGTAATCATCCCCCACTACACCAACTGCGCTCGCTACTACAACTGCAGCTCCGCAGCCGTCATGTCCGGGGGTAACATAACCCCACTGTAATCATCCCCCACTACACCAACTGCGCCTGCTCCTACAACTGCAGCTCTGCAGCCGTCATGTCCGGGGGTAACAGAACCCCACTGGAATCATCCCCCACTACACAAACTGCGCCTGCTCCTACAACAGCAGCTCCGCAGCCGTCATGTCCGGGGGTAGCATGACCCCACTGTAATCATCCCCCACTACACCAACTGCGCCCGCTACTACAACTGCAGCTCTGCAGCCGTCATGTCCGGGGGTAACAGCTACCTGCAGGAGTGCATCTACCTGCAACTCTTCAACGTGGACGCACTCGCCTGCGAACCTTACCAGGGTGTGCAGTGTACATTTAGGTTTGAGTGTAAAGGACCATGTAAAAATAAAAAGATATTCGTTTTACATTCGCACACAAATAATCGATGTTTAACGAAAAGATAAAAGTTATACGCAAATGAAATGGTTAAAATAAATCTTTTTTACTGTGACATTTTGACATCATAAAGCACATTTTTTAAGTGATGTGTAGTTTTAATGTCACGCTTGCTCTAATAATATGCTAAATTATTTCTTTATACCACGACAAAGTTTCAATTAAATCATAACTTTGTTTATATATTACTTACATACAATTCTATTAGATTTTTCATACAATATAACCATTATTGCAGCTAAATCAGTTTGATGAAAATCGGCTATATCTACGTCCGACGTGTTCATAAATTTGACTTCCATCCAAGAATTATTTAAACATAAGTATAGTTAAGTTGATATTTGTGAACGCTTTACAAACTTGTTAATCAACACAATTTGGCAAACATTTCAAGTCTACTTGACCCATATCTGTTTGTTTCTCCAGACGAATACCTTCAGAACCAGAACCGTCCGCCAGGCTGTCCTAGTTGTCTCACTTAAGAACGTCGCATCCCGTCACGTGCCGGACTGGAGAACGGAAACAACTCTTTTGTTGGGAGGGATAATTTTCTACATCGTTTGCCAGGATGAAAGGACACTATACGTCAGGGAGTGTGTGTTTACTATACGTCAGGGAGTGTGTTGTTTACTATACGTCAGGGAATGTGTTGTTCACTATACGTCAGGGAGTGTGTTGGACACTATACGTCAGGGAGTGTGTTGGACACTATACGCCAGGGAATGTGTTGTTTACTACGCCAGGGAGTGTGTTGTTCACTATACGTCAGGGAGTGTGTTGTTTACTATACGTCATGGAGTGTGTTGGACACTATACGTCAGTGAGTGTGTTGTTCATTATACGCCAGGGAGTGTGTTGTTTACTATACGTCGGGGAATGTGTTGGACACTATACGTCAGTGAGTGTGTTGTTCATTATACGTCAGGAAGTGTGTTGTTCACTATACGTCATGGAGTGTGTTGTTCACTATACGTCAGGGAGTGTGTTGTTTACTATACGTCAGGGAGTGTGTTGTTCACTATACGTCAGGGAGTGTGTTGTTCACTATACGTCAGGTAGTGTGTTGTTTACGATACGTCTGGGAGTGTGGTCTGTTGTTTACTATACGTCAGGGAGTATGTTGTTTACTATACGTCAGGGAGTTTGTTGTTCACTATACGTCAGAGAGTGTGTTGTTTACTATACGTCAGGTAGTGTGTTGTTTACTATACGTCAGGGAGTGTGTTGGACACTATACGCCAGGGAGTGTGTTGTTCACTATACGCCAGGGAGTGTGTTGTTTACTATTCGTCAGGGAGTGTGTTGGACACTTTACGCCAGGGAGTGTGTTGTTGTTTGCTATACGTCAGGGAGTGGGTTGTTGTTTATTATACGCCAGGGGGTGTGTTGTTAACTATACGTCAGGGAGTGTGTTGGTCACTATACGCCAGTGAGTATGTTGTTGTTTACTATACGTCAGGGAGTGTGTTGTTAACTATACGTCAGAGAGTGTGTTGTTCACTATACGTCAGGGAGAGTGTTGTTTACTATACCTCAGGGAGTTATTGTTTACTATATATCAGGGAGTGTGTTGTTCACTATACGTCAGGGAGTGTGTTGTTCACTATACGCCAGGGAGTGTGTTGTTTACTATACGTCAGGGAGTGTGTTGTTAACTATACGCCAGGGAGTGTGTTGTTCACTATACGTCAGGGAGTGTGTTGTTCACTATACGCCAGGGAGTGTGTTGTTCACTATACGCCAGGGAGTTTGTTGTTCACTATACGCCAGAGAGTGTGTTGTTCACTATACGTCAGGGAGTGTGTTGTTCACTATACGTCAGGCAGTGTGTTGTTCACTTTACGTCAGGGAGTGTGTTGTTCACAATACGCCAGGGAGTGTGTAGTTTACTATACATCAGGGAGTGAGTGTGTTGTTTCTTATACGTCAGAGAGTGTGATGTTTACTATACGCCAGGGAGTGTGTTGTTTACTATACGCCAGGGAGTGTGTTGTTCACTATACGTCAGGGAGTGTGTTGTTTACTATACGTCATGGAGTGTGTTGTTCACTATACGTCAGGGAGTGTGTTATTCACTATACGTCAGGGAGTGTGTTGTTTATTATACGTCAGAGAGTGTGTTGTTTACTATACGTCAGGTAGTGTGTTGTTCACTATACATCAGGGAGTGTGTTGTTCACTATACGCCAGGGAGTGTGTTGTTCACTATACGCCAGGGAGTGTGTTGTTTACTATACGTCAGAGAGTGTGTTGGACACTATAGGCCAGGGAGTGTGTTGTTGTTTACTATACGTCAGGGAGTGTGTTGTTGTTTATTATACGCCAAGGGGTGTGTTGTTCACTATACGTCAGGGAGTGTGTTGGTCACTTTACGCCAGGGAGTGTGTTGTTGTTGTTTACTATACGTCAGGGATTGTGTTGTTCACTATACGTCAGGGAGTGTGTTGTTCACTATACGCCAGGGAGTGTGTTGTTTACTATACGTCAGGGAGTGTGTTGTTGTTTACTATACGTCAGGGAGTGTGTTGTTTACTATACGTCAGGAAGTGTGTTGTTTAGCACCCGTCTTTGATATCAGTTAGAAACTTATTAGCGATAAGAAATGTCAAATAATTAATCTAAACTTACTTTTTTACTTCGATTTTCAAAATGTCTTACAACTTAGAAAATCCAAACTCGAAGTCTTCCTGGGTAGTACTAGTACTAAACATATATGCGGGAAAGGTGTATTGCTTAAGGACATCACACATAGCAGTGACGGAGGATCGAACCCACAACCCTCAGACGATGGTGTCAGTCCTCTACTACTAGACCACGCGCTTCCATGTATCTAATAGTTACTCAAAACATGTTTTATAAGGATTTGTATTAGAATATTCCAACTTTTAATTAGACAAAATGTTCGTTTTAAGATAGGCCTTTTTATCTGTCAGTCCTTTCGTATTTCTTTATCTCAGTTTAAACCTATTAATTTTACATCGGTTGTGAAACAACGTTTTTTTAAAATTGTATTCACTATATAAAAAATTATATACATATTCGCTCGATGTCTTCACGGGTAAAACCAGTTCCAAGCACATAACACATGGATATGAATGGGGACCGAGCCTACGACCGATCGATCCAATGTTCGATACTCTAGACCACGCGCTCCAAATATTTACCATGCCATGTGCAGTGTTCTTTGGGTCAACTCGACTATTTAAATCAAGCTAGAAAGAGTGAAAATAAGCCAGGAAACGAATTAAAGAGTGCAAATATATATAATAAAACTTGAACCGTATTTTATTCAGACAATCCGTCTCCATACTGTGTAACATTCCAAGACGCCGTTCTGCCAAGCAGCCTGTCGTGTGCCCAATATTTCGACTGCTCTACGTAAATCACGTTGCTCGGCAACTACAAGGAAGAATGCCCATGCCCGCAGTTGTTCGACGACCAGTCGTGCCTACCGTATAGTTTGGTGAACTGTGTTTTGTACCTGACGTATCATATACTGGTATTTCATTTTGTTTCCTGTACAAAATCCAAATCACACCCTTTAATCAGCAGACAGAAGTTTGTTACTTCCCTTTCGTATTTCGGTATTGTTTTTATTGAGTAAATAAAGACCTCCGGCCGAAAATACAACAATTGTTAACCATTCATGTTTAACAGAGTTGGGTTACAGATAACAATATATATATATTTGAAGTTTATAGAAATGGTACAGCATAATGTGAAGCTATATTTATTTATAATGTGAAACAGTTTTATTATAAAAAGAGCAATTGTTTCTGCTAGTATCTGGATTCTCTCTTTGAAATAATGCTTAGAAGTATATATGTTCTGAATTTCCTGTGTACCAACTATACAGTTATGTTTCTCTAACACGACTTTACTTAGAACATTTAACAAATACATGATATTCGTTTTGGTGCACGAATATATTGGAATTTACAAAGACAACAAATAAACTTGTTATTCTGTTGTTTTTTTTCTCTTTGTGTTTCAAGCAATGTTACTCTTCAATATTGGACAGGGACGTAGCTTGGCTGAAAACTATGTGTATGTGTCTTTGACACAAACACGGGTATCAACACATTTGAATCTAGTAAGTAACGTATATTAACTATATTTAAACACAATAACGTATTATTACGTATTATTACCATATATATCTTTATTTTCCTCCAAATCATACAGGAGAGCATAAAAAATATTGCTAATTGGCAGTATACATATTATTTACATGTTGATTTGTTAACATCGGCGATTATCGTGTAACGGCAGCTGATTTTGTAATAGCAAGTGCGGGTTGTGTTTCCTGTCCGTATGGTTTCCTTTGTACGAAGTCACATTTTTTATCCGCCTGTTACTCTTTGTACGCAGACATTTCTTGATAAAAGCCCCAGTTCTTGCAGTTGGCTCCATATTTGATCTTTTGTGGTCTATAATTTAATAATAAATTGTGTAATTTTCTTATCTAACTTATATAGCTTATAACAACTAAGCCATATTATTAATGTATGTTATGTAAAGCATATGACTAAGTTGCTGTAACACTTTTATTTCGTCTGTCCAGTAGACCTTTAAAATCTTAAGTTTTCACATCAAGTACAGATAATGTTAGATATAGCACATTTCTTTTACGATTGTGAAGCAAATAGTTACCAGATATATTTCAAAATTCCAGGGTTTCAAAAAACAACTCAGCAGTACGTAAAAGAGCTTTGAGGAAATGTGCCAATAATTAAGACCTATATAATTATGTTCACTCTTTTACAATCTATGTTACGGTGTTAGACTTCAGGAGCACAACGCGTATAGAAAATGACGCTTGCATAAATATCGTCCATAACTTCATGTAGCCATGTACAATATATTTTATAATTTACAGTGTAGTTGTGTAACTTATTGCGGAATAGTCTTCCATTACTTTGAACTTAGGTCATTATTCGCAGTATAGCTTTCTGTTGCTTTGCAGTACTTGTGTTGTATTATCTAGTTTTCTGTTAGTTTACAGTAAGATTACTTTTTGGCTATGTAATTTTATTTTGCTTTGCAGGTAAGTACGTTTGCTGTTTTATTTAAGTCGTCTACTACGTTACAGTTAGGTTAACTGTTTGGCTATGTAGTTTTCTATTACGTTTTGGCTATGTATTTTACATTATGTTTGCTTTGTGGTTTTCTATTACTTTTTTGGCTAAGTAGTTTTTTTATTGCTTCGCAGGTAAGTACGTTTGCGCTTTTATTTAAGTAGTCTATTGCATTACAGCAGGGTTAGCTGGTTATGCAATTTTAAATTAAATTTTGCTTTGTGATTTTCGATTACATTTTTGGTTATGCACTTTTTATTACTTTTTGCTTTGTAGTTTTCTATTGCTTTGCAGGTAAGTATTTTTGCTCTATTGTTTTTGTCTTCTATTACATTACAATAAGGTTGTCAATCATGAGGTTGTGAGTTCGAATCCCCGTCCGGCAACAGTCTCCGTGATGACTGATATACGACATTATGTCTCATAATCATTCGTCTCTCACCGCTGATTCAAATGAGGAAGTTATCAGTTACTTGTGGAGATGGGGTGTGCTCGAGCATTGTTAACCTTTCATGATCCCTAATAAGTAGACAACTGCAGTTGAGTACACTTGTTTTGCTGAGTAGTGTTTTTTATTTCTTTGCAGTAAAGCTACTAATTAGTAGAAACTGCAGTTGAGTACTCTTGTTTTGCTGAGTAGTGTTTTTTATTTCTTTGCAATAAAGCTACTAATCAGTAGAAACTGCAGTTGAGTACACTTGTTTTGCTGAGTAGTGTTTTTTATTTCTTTGCAATAAAGCTACTAATCAGTAGAAACTGCAGTTGAGTACACTTGTTTTGCTGAGTAGTGTTTTTTATTTCTTTGCAGTAAAGCTACTAATCAGTAGACAACTGCAGTTGAGTACTCTTGTTTTGCTGAGTAGTGTTTTTTATTTCTTTGCAGTAAAGCTACTAATCAGTAGAAACTGCAGTTGAGAACACTTGTTTTGCTGAGTAGTGTTTTTTATTTCTTTGCAGTAAAGCTACTAATCAGTAGACAACTGCAGTTGAGTACACTTGTTTTGCTGAGTAGTGTTTTTTTATTTCTTTGCAGTAAAGCTACTAATCAGTAGAAACTGCAGTTGAGTACACTTGTTTTGCTGAGTAGTGTTTTTTATTTCTTTGCAGTAAAGTTACTAATCAGTAGACATCTGCAGTTGAGTACTCTTGTTTTGCTGAGTTGTGTTCTGTATTTCTTTGCAGTAAAGCTACTAATCAGTAGAAAACTGCACTTGAGTACTCTTGTTTTGCTGAGTTGTGTTTTGTATTTCTTTGCAGTAAAGCTACTAATCAGTAGAAAACTGCAGTTGAGTACTCTTGTTTTGCTGAGTTGTGTTTTGTATTTCTTTGCAGTAAAGCTACTAATCAGTAGACAACTGCAGTTGAGTACTCTTGTTTTGCTGAGTAGTGTTTTTTATTTCTTTGCAGTAAAGCTACTAATCAGTAGAAAACTGCAGTTGAGTACTCTTGTTTTGCTGAGTTGTGTTTTGTATTTCTTTGCAGTAAAGCTACTAATCAGTAGAAAACTGCACTTGAGTACTCTTGTTTTGCTGAGTTTTGTTTTGTATTTCTTTGCAGTAAAGCTACTAATTAGTAGAAAACTGCAGTTGAGTACTCTTGTTTTGCTGAGTTTTGTTTTGTATTTCTTTGCAGTAAAGCTACTAATTAGTAGAAAACTGTAGTTGAGTACTCTTGTTTTGCTGAGTAGTGTTTTTATTTCTTTGCAGTAAAACTACTAATTAGTAGAAAACTGCAATTGAGTACTCTTGTTTTGCTGAGTTGTGTTTTGTATTTCTAATTAGTAAAAAACTGCAGTTGAGTACTCTTGTTTTGCTGAGTTGTGTTTTGTATTTCTTTGCAGTAAAGCTACTAATTAGTAGAAAACTGCAGTTGAGTACTCTTGTTTTGCTCAGTTGTGTTTTGTATTTCTTTGCAGTAAAGCTACTAATTAGTAGAAAACTGCAGTTGAGTACTCTTGTTTTGCTGAGTTGTGTTTTGTATTTCTTTGCAGTAAAGCTACTAATTAATAGAAAACTGCAGTTGAGTACTCTTGTTTTGCTCAGTTGTGTTTTGTATTTCTTTGCAGTAAAGCTACTAATTAGTAGAAAACTGCAGTTGAGTACTCTTGTTTTGCTGAGTTGTGTTTTGTATTTCTTTGCAGTAAAGCTACTAATTAATAGAAAACTGCAGTTGAGTACTCTTGTTTTGCTGAGTTGTGTTTTGTATTTCTTTGCAGTAAAGCTACTTATTAGTAGAAAACTGCAGTTGGGTACTCTTGTTTTGCTTAGTTGTGTTTTGTATTTCTTTGCAGTAAAGCTACTAATTAGTAGAAAACTGCAGTTGAGTACTCTTGTTTTGCTGAGTTGTGTTTTGTATTTCTTTGCAGTAAAGCTACTAATTAATAGAAAACTGCAGTTGAGTACTCTTGTTTTGCTGAGTTGTGTTTTGTATTTCTTTGCAGTAAAGCTACTAATTAGTAAAAAACTGCAGTTGAGTACTCTTGTTTTGCTGAGTTGTGTTTTGTATTTCTTTGCAGTAAAGCTACTAATTAGTAGAAAACTGCAGTTGAGTACTCTTGTTTTGCTCAGTTGTGTTTTGTATTTCTTTGCAGTAAAGCTACTAATTAGTAGAAAACTGCAGTTGAGTACTCTTGTTTTGCTGAGTTGTGTTTTGTATTTCTTTGCAGTAAAGCTACTTATTAGTAGAAAACTGCAGTTGGGTACTCTTGTTTTGCTGAGTTGTGTTTTGTATTTCTTTGCAGTAAAGCTACTAATTAGTAGAAAACTGCAGTTGAGTACTCTTGTTTTGCTGAGTTGTGTTTTGTATTTATTTGCAGTAAAGCTACTAATTAGTAGAAAACTGCAGTTGAGTACACTTGTTTTGCTGAGTTGTTTTTTGTATTTCTTTGCTGTAAAGCTACTAATTAGTAGAATACTGCAGTTGAGTACTCTTGTTTTGCTGAGTTGTGTTTTGTATTTCTTTGCAGTAAAGCTACTAATTAGTAGAAAACTGCAGTTGAGTACTCTTGTTTTGCTGACTTGTGTTTTGTATTTCTTTGCAGTAAAGCTACTAATTAGTAGAAAACTGCAATTGAGTACTCTTGTTTTGCTGAGTAGTGTTTTTTTATTTCTTTGCAGTAAAGCTACTAATTAGTAGAAAACTGCAGTTGAGTACTCTTGTTTTGCTGAGTTGTGTTTTGTATTTCTTTGCAGTAAAGCTACTAATTAGTAGAAAACTGCATTTGAGTACTCTTGTTTTGCTGAGTTGTGTTTTGTATTTCTTTGCAGTAAAGCTACTAATTAGTAGAAAACTGCAGTTGAGTACTCTTGTTTTGCTGAGTAGTGTTTTTTTATTTCTTTGCAGTAAAGCTACTAATTAGTAGAAAACTGCAGTTGAGTACACTTGTTTTGCTGAGTTGTGTTTTGTATTTCTTTGCAGTAAAGCTACTAATCAGTAGAAAACTGCACTTGAGTACTCTTGTTTTGCTGAGTTGTGTTTTTTATTTCTTTGCAGTAAAGCTACTAATCAGTAGAAAACTGCAATTGAATACTCTTGTTTTGCTGAGTTGTGTTTTGTATTTCTTTGCAGTAAAGCTACTTATTAGTAGAAAACTGCAATTGAGTACTCTTGTTTTGCTGAGTTGTGTTTTGTATTTCTTTGCAGTAAAGCTACTAATTAGTAGACAACTGCAATTGAGTACTCTTGTTTTGCTGAGTTGTGTTTTGTATTTCTTTGCTGTAAAGCTACTTATCGTTTGCATTATAGGCCGATGTTCTATTGATTTATTAAGTTAGTAGATTGCTTATATTGTAATTGCGTTACTTTTATTCTGCATTATAGTTTTATTTTGCTTTGCATTATGGTTCATTTTGTTTTGCAATATCGTTTTATTTATCGCTGTGAAGTTACTTTCTGCTGTGTAGTTGTCCGCTACTTTGCAGTTAGGTTACTTTTTTACTGTGTAGTTTTCTATCGATTTGCAGTTATGTTACTTTTATTGTGCAGTGAAATTTTATGTTGATTAATTATTTTCTGATAATTATTATTTGTGTTTGGACATTACTGTTTGATATCAATTATTGGTGTAATGGAGCAGACAGATTCACGGACGTATTGCTATTTTTCTTTACAGTGGTTCTGATGGGCTTTTGTCAGGATAATCCGTCAGACCCCGACCCCAATCACTGTGCCCGATGTTACAATTGTAGCAGCCCAGCAATCGAGGTTGGATTGGGGATCCCTCATCAACACGAGTGCAAATATCCAAGGTAACTTAAACATCGTTTTATCATGTTTAATGCTGACGTTTGTATAGAATCCTCACTCCATAAACATAAAGCTATCTGTATATGAAAAATGCCGGTTTTCACCATGATTGTTTTGTTATAGTACTGACAGTATACAATTTACACTTGTACCTGGTAAATGCATTAAATAAAACAAAATTCGGGTCTTCCGTGGCGGAGAGGCGTTGACATATAATTACCACTGACCTCTCACAACCCAACTCGTCGGTTCGGGTCCTCCGTGGCAGAGTGGCGATGTCATCTAATTACCACTGACCTCTCACAACCCAGCTCGTCGGTTCGGGTCCTCCGTGGCAGAGTGGCGTTGACATCTAATTGCCACTGACCTCTCACAACCCAGGTCGTCGGTTCGGGTCCTCCGTGGCAGAGTGGCGTTGACATCTAATTACCACTGACCTCTCACAACCGATGCCGTGTGTTCGGGCCCAGCTCGGATGTGTGTAAATTTACCAGTTATTTGCTAAAGGTCGGTGATTCTACTCTGGTTCATTTTACCAAGTATATCTTAGTGTTTAACCTCATTTAGTGGTCGGAATTATATTTTGTCCAATGACATTGCAGTATTTTCAAATTGTAACGGAAATTTATTTTGGTAAATCAGCATTAACCTACCATTTATTATTAACCGATAAATTGGTCTAATTGTAACTAGTCTTTTGCGCATGCGTCATATGGGGCGTGTTCAGAGGTGTGGCTTGCGCACCGGTTCGTGTTTTCCAATGCGCATGTACAACGTACAGCAAGGTGGAACAAAAGTAGGACATACTGTAATGCTTTCTGACTTTTTTATTTTTAACCTGTAAACAAAACTCACAGTTTTGAGAAACATAAACAAAAATTACTCACCTAATAAAACAGACTCTCAAATACAAAGGATATACTTCCTATCAACCAAAATCGTAAATACTACAAACAACAGAAACTTGAAAACTCATTTAAATGTCAATAATCATTTTTTTTGCCATCAGTTTTAACAATAACTAGAGTTTTTACAGAGTTAGGTACATTAGTCACTAATGCATTATCCATAAAATTATGATCACTGCGTGGCAAAATAGGATATTCCATTTCTTGCTCCTGCAAGACTTCACGTTCGACCTTCACGACCGGGATTTCGTCACTGCTTGCACTTGTAACGGTCGCTGACGCGGTTGCTGCTGCTTTAACTTTTGCTGTTGTTTTTTTTAACGCCGGCTCGAGTGCACCGCTTATATCGTTCATAATATCAAACTGTTCTCTCTGATAAGCCTTTTGTTATATAATGTTGTACAGAGGGTTACTCGTGCAGAGTGGTTTGTTATCTTACGGTCATTAGTGTCGATGCCGGCTTCGGTGAAAAAACGTTTCATCATGGATTTAATTCCATTGTGAGAGACCATGCCAGAACTAAATTTTGGATTGTTGTTTGCATCCACACCCTCTAGTGGCTTCCTGTACATTGGCCCGGCTCTAGGAATAAACGATAGGTACCGTTCGTATAAGTCAACAAGATTATGTTGCCTGTCCGGTTGTTCATAGTGTCGCACTGGCTCTTGGATGAATTTCCGGCCCTTGATCCCACATTGCGAGTGTTTACGTTTATCAGGAGTGAACAGAATATAACGCACTTCCCGTTCTTTGTCCTCTAGAATCTCAAACTGGCTAGCTTGACAATAAACGTGTTCAGTAAATCCCCTAAATCCGAACAGTTTTCCGTTATAATAAAATATAGCGTTACTAAGTCCCGTGACAGTATTACTGTAGAACTCACACCACTATTATCTCCCTTGAGTACTCCGGACGCAGTATTTCCAGATGAAGGAGGTAGAAATAAAACTTTAGTTCTCTTTTTCTTCTTTTTTCAGGGCTTTGTACTGCAATGTTTTGTTTTTGCTAGCACGAGTTAAATGGTCAGTATTTTAAAAATCACCACTGAAAATTTGATGCTGATACCAGCTTTCTGGACAATTATGTGTCATTTCAGAATTGTTGGTTCGAACCGCATCTAGGGCGAATAGTTGACATATTATTACTCCGGAAATTGAAAGGTCTTACAAAAGCATTGAATTTAAAAAAAAAACAACCTGGTCAAGGTATACTTTTTTTCCTATATAATTGCATATCTTGAACCAGTGAAGAATTTGAGCCCAGACACATGCTGCAGAATTTAATTTTTCACTCTGTTTTGGACATAAATGTTACAATGGAGCCCTATGGGAAATGTAATAGTGGTGTGAGTCGTGTAAACACTCCGCTTTCCCTGAATTTCATTGTCCATAGTCACAGGATCGCTTGAAGATATTTTACTACCAACTCCTGCTGCGTATAACTCTTTCATTCTAGTGTACAAACTCTTACGGAAGTCGTTAAACTGGGTACCTTCCTTAATGAAATTCACATACATTTTGCCACAATCGTTCCGCAGGTTCCGTTGTAAACCGCAAACTATCTGATGCAGTGTGTTTGGTGGATAATCTGCACCATCCTGTCTCTTAATTTCCATTATAAAACGCTGTCCCCAGTAGTTCAACATAATATCGTCTAACATACCGATGTCCTCCGGTATGGGGAACCCCGGCTCGTTTACTGTCAACGGCTGGGAATTGCGATGCCTTGCCCATTCCGCCCAGACCTTAACTGACCACGCGTTAACAGTTCTGGTTTTCTTCGGAACAGCGCCGACATTCTTTTTCTTGTATCTCCTTCCAGACGGGGTCTCCGAACCGAGGGGCGCCTAAAATAAACAAAAACGATTAATTACTTGATAAACTATTTCTATGGAATAATATAGTCCTGCACAATCTTCCTGTAATTGAGAATAATTAATTTTAAATCGATTGCGAAAGTTATTACTATTTATATAAATCATGTTAGACTGCTTTCTTGGTTTCTAACCAATACTCTGCCTCCTGATTGTGGAGATTGATCCTAGAGTTGGGTGCTGGTCCACTGACCACGAAGACTACCAGTTGCACAGGTTGTAGTATGACGTTATTATTGTTTTAATGTTAATACAAACTACGAACTTACCCTTCGGAAGAATGACGACTGCTGCCGCTTGGTAATTGTCACTGATGATTGAAAGTGGTTTCCTGTCGGCAGCGTTCACACCACAGCTCGAATGGTCGATGATACCAAAAGTGTGGTCGGTGGCAGAATTGATATCTGCAAAACACATGAAATTGCATAATTTGTTTGTATACAGCGGCCCTCTTTGCAACAAATCTAGGGGCCATGTCTGGTTCTATTTTTTATTGTTACAAATACATTTGTAGGCCAGATTTACACTGCAACTGTTCAACTAACGATAATTGTGTATTGCACATGTGCTAATTCCATGAAATGCAATATGAATATGTAAATGACAAGTGAATCAAGTTTTACATCCCGTTTAATAATAACAAGGTCATTAAAGGCGGCATCTCTGATTAAACGTATCTACCAAATGACTGGAGCGGCGAAGGATCGAGCTCACGACCCATATTACTTTACCACAGATCTAATAACAAATCAAATTTTACTAAGAAACCAGAAAACATCACCTACCGTGTTTTCGGCTCGATGCCCGAGGTACCAACTCCTGCGTGTTTATGTTCAAAACTTGAGTTGCTGTCACTTCGGGAGTCGAATATGTTGGCACATCGTTTAGTATGCCAGTCCTCAACATGTCCAGTAACTCCGGATCTTCCAAAAGATCGAAATCCCCGCAAAAATCTTTCTTGCACATTTTACTTTAAAATAGCTAATATCACTTATTATACGCCTTATCCTTTCGGAATCAATTGTGAAAATGACTCCGACAATACAGACCGGCGTCTCAAAAACTAATTTGCATAAAGCTACGTCATATGTACGTCTGGCTGGAGCGGTTCCATTTGATCGGTCATGATGACCTCAAAGACAGGTTGGTGTGGGCGGGGTTTATGTGTGTAAAATATGCGTGTGAAGTTAGTAAACAAACTATAATTTCGACCACAAAGTTGGTTAATATTCATTAGTATGCATTTATAAAATTAAATTGGTCGCTTGACCAATTTAAATTTATAAATGCATACTAATGAACACTAACCTATACTTGACAACCAATGGAATCCTTTCAATTTTCAAAAGTGTGTCGCTCTTATTTGTTAAATCAGCCTACAAAATAATTTTAAGTTCGTTCTTATTTAGTTAAGAAGTTTGCGCACGCGTAAATAGCATTGCACAGACTCCGCCCTCGATTCTGAACGAGTCATATACAAAGTACAAAGCCGTGCGAACTATGCTTAGAAACAGCCTTAGCATCAACTTTAAAACGTCAATCATCTCAGCTTTCATAGTAGCTACGCCCGGATTAAGTCAAATGACGTCAAACTGTCAGTCAAATGAGCCAGTAAGCGTTCATTTAGTAAACATCCCTGTGGTCGCTCCTTTTGGGTTTCTTAATTGTTATTTTTTTACTAATTGAACACTAACTATTACATAGAATAACCGTCATATGTTAAAAATGGCGTAACGCCCAATTAAAAAAGTGTTAAAAGAACAACTTTGTCGATTAAGTGAGAGTGTGAATTTTAAAGTAGGAACTAGACTTAAATATTATTTTTCAATATTTCATTTCAGATTGTTCGGCTACAGTGCAACCGGTTGTAAGCTGTTTACGGAGGTGCCGTGCGAGAAGCGGTACGAGGCTAAAGTACCATATGAGTTGAGTTAACTGATACTAGAGATGAAAATATAAATCATGCAATTGAAGAAAACCATTGAAACATGTATAACTGATACACTTTTGTTTAGAAGAAATGTTTTTTTCTTTCTTAGTATTATTAAGTATTTGCCTTCGCAGAATTCCGATTTAAATACATGTATATAACAAAGATATATGAAATGTAAGTTCAAAAAAAATAACATCGATTGTCAAACAATTTCTTACCACTTACTACAAATCACACTCGAAGTTTTCCTGGGTAAAATCATTACTTAGTATGTGACGGTAAAATGTTTTAATCAAGGACTCCATAACTGGGCGTGGTAATATATCGAACTCACGACCCGCCTGTACGCTAACTAAGTATTACATAATTTGTGTGTGTGTTTTAAATGTTTGAATGACCTTGCTTCCAGGTGAATACGCTGAGAACCAGTACAGTAACGGAACCATCCAAACTAATTGTACTGTCAACTACCCAAGCTGTGTTGGAAAACAAAATGGCAACAACACGTTTCCTGGTCGCGAGGGAACAGAATCGTATATAGTCTGCTACAAGCCACGGTCAGTTGCTATAGTTACGTGCACGTCTGGATATTATAACCAAGCACCACGAACATGTGAAGGTGTTTTAAATCCAGCTGGGGCAAATATTCAAGACCCTCAAAGATACGCTTCTGGTTGAATGGTTTAGTCACGTGCCTACAAATCTCGCCTGGATATGAAAGGTTCGATACTTGTAATTATTGTGTGCCGTAAACCGTACTGTGTCGGCTGTATTTGTGGTTGTGGACTGTTCGATACTTACACATTTTACAATTTCCTCTACACGTGTCACACATAAATTATGTTTGTTTTGTAACTTACATATTTTTGTTTGCCATGGCAATGTTATATAAGAAGAAACAACCGGATTTGGGTTGCTGCTTGTATCAAAGGACAATGTTTTGCTTGAGTGTGTCTTGCAGGGATAAGTATTGTTTCTTAACTGCATGAAGCTAAAACACATTCTTTGTCGCAAGGAAAGCTCTCTTTTTAAAACCTTTTAAATTACTATGATATCAAACTAAATAGCTTACGTCGTTGTTGTTCCAGGGTTACATCAGCAGATGGTTTAGCCCACGGACGCATTCCCGCGAAAGAAACATGTCCGTTAAAATTGTCCGTCTGCAGAATTATGAATCAAACAATGAATTTATGGAAGTCACGGTTAGAAATAAGTGCTTTTTCAGATTTATTTCAATTGCGACCATTTGTATTTATTATTTCTTGAAAAAAAATCTGTTAACATTAAAAAATCAGTACTAATGAAAATGATTCCATTTAAGAAATTCAGTTGCACTTAGTTCAAGCTTCCCTGAGGTCCCTATGTTGTTGTTGTACTATGGTGTTTAGCGTCGCTTTCAACCATTTTTCAGTCATATCGTGACGGTGTCTACTTGAGACAGTATTCTAAGCGCTGTCACACTTGGGTATCATTCATTCATTCATTCATTCATTCATTCATTCATTCATTCATTCATTCATTCATTCATTCATTCATTCATTCATTCACATTATACTGACAGCGGGCCGACCAGACCTAGAACTCTCCTCTAAATGCTGAGCGTCAAGTGAGGAAGCTTCTAGTACCATTTTTAAAGTCTTTGGTGTGACCCGGCCGGGGGTCGAACCCACGATCTTCCGCATGCGAGTCGGACACTCTACCGCTATAACACGCTGCGGTCCCTGAGGTCCTTAAAAACAAACGGTGAGCAAAAATCATGCTTGTAACATTAAGCTAGTATTTGGTCTGTTTGGCTTATATGTTCCTATATGGTTATAGTTCCGCCTATCCAAATTATATGAACATGTGCTAACATAAACTTGCATAAACAATTACACGTGCAAGGAAAAAGTTCTTTGGTGCGTACGGTATTTGATCAACAGTCGGCGTTTGGTCAGTTGAGAGATACAATGGTTAGCGAAAGGGCAGACAGGAAACATACTGTATATGCACTATCCAATATACATGTATATATAAAATAATTGTAAAACAAAACATTAAGAATGAAATGAGATATGTCTTTTTGTGATATGTTAACTCTGCTCATTTGCTTTGCACGTGACCGATATCGGCCAATCGAACTATTCTGACTACTTTTGAAGTGTTCGAGGAAGTGACCAATATCAGCCAACACACTATTATAGTTTAAACATATTTATTGTGAGATTTTTAGAAAAATTGACAAACTAGATTTTTTATGATATTCAATTATTTAACCCTACCCTACGTCAAAAAACGCTTTAAAGCAAACGTCAACGTCGGTATAGCGCATGAGGTATACGTTTTGTGATAATTAAAAGCTCATTTTATGAATGTGTAACAGTTTGCTCTGAACTTTAGAAAGGCCAGACCTGTTGTTCTAATAATTGACAATCGTGATGTCCAGATTTCACAAGCAGTCATGAAGCTAGTCAGAAATGAGAATATTGTTTTGGAATCCAGTTCCATGTAAGTGAAAAAAAAATGACGGTTTTGTATGTGCACAAAACAAAGACGCTATCATAAATGCTATAGACAAATTAGTTGCCACTAAACAGCAGAAGTATATATAACTAGTGTGCACAAAATACTAATAATGGTATGAACAAACTTGTTTAATTATCACAAAACGTATATCTCATGCGCTATACCGACGTTGACGTTTGCTGTAAAGCGTTTTTTTTGCGTAGGGTAGGGTTAAATAATTGAATATCATAAAAAATCTAGTGTGTCAATTTTTCTAAAAATCTCATAATAATTGTACAATATATAGTATAAAATCATATCAAAATTATGCAAAATTCGCTTGATTTGCTTTTTTGGTAATTTTGATTTGAAGCCGTTTTTTCGAAAAAATCGAGAAAAAAATAGTTTCCGTTTTTCGCTAGTATTTTCAAAATGTGGCGTTCGTCGTAATCTTTGCATTTGTAAATCCATACATCCGTCAAATGTGTACATGGTGATATATGTTTCTATTCTGTGTATTAGGAATAACTCAACTGAGGTAGAAAAATACGCGATTTTGCTGCTATACATTGGGACGTCAAAAAGGTTGAACATGGTCATGTTTACGACGTCACATATAAATATATATTCTATTGATCGCTGCAAAAAATATATATTCACATTAGAAATTACTTCTAGTTTCATAATATACTAATTTATACCACTGAATTAGAAAATAATTTAACCTTAATCAACCGCCGAAAATCTTATAGAAAACGCGTAGAATTATGCAATATGTTGACGTCTTTTTTGACGTAGGGTAGGGTTAAATAATTAAAAATAAAAAAAATCTAGTTTGTCAATTATTCTAAAAATCCCTCAATCACTGTGAAGTATATTGTTTGAAATCACATAAAAATCATTCCAAAATCGCTCGGTTTGTTTTTTTAAATAATTTTGATTTGAAGCATTTTTTTTCGAAAATATCGAGAAAATAATAATTTCCTTTTATCGCTAATATTTTCAGAATTTTGCGTTCGTCGTAATTATTGCATATGTAAATTCATATATCTGTTAAATGTGTACGTGGTGATATGTGTTTCGATTCTGTACATTCGGTATAACTTGACTGAGGTCGATAAATACGATTTTGCTGCTATAAATTGGGACGTCAAAAAGACCAAACATGGCCATGTTTACGACGTCTAAGGTAAAGAAGTGTTATATTTACCGCAGAAAAAAAGCATATTCAAATTGGAAATTACTTCTAGTTTCATTACATACCAAATATTCCACTGATTTCGGAAATAATTTAAAAGGTATATTCCTCCTTAGCATGACCATCATAATCACGACGTCAACATTAATTAACCATCGTCATAATCCCTTTAATTACTCCCAATGTATTGACGACGAGAAGACGACGTCAACGACGACAAACACAGCTATTACCAATAAGTACTTACTATATTGGTGACTATGACGTCAACATAAATTAACTATCATCATCCTTCCCTATATTCAACCCCAGTGTATTGACGACGAAGAAGACGACGTCAACGACGACAAACACCGCTATTACCAATAAGTACTCACTATATTGATGACGATGACGTCAACATTAACTTACCATCATCACCGTCGCTTTTAACCACCCCCTTGTATTGATGACGAAAAAGACGACGACAACGACGACAAACACCGCTATTACCAATAAGTACTCACTATATTGGTGACGATGACGTCAACATAAATTAACTATCATCATCCTTCCCTTTATTCAATCCAAGTATATTGACGACGAAAAAGACGACGACTGTCTCCACAATCCAAAATAAGTACTCACTATATTGATGACGACGACGACGACGTCAAAATTAACTAACCATCGTCACCGTCCCTTTTAACCACCCCCTTTTATTGACGACGAAAAAGACGACGACAACGACGACAATTACCACTGTCCCCAAAAAGTACCCCAATTATATTGATGACGACGACTTCATCATTAATTAACGAATTCATTATGATCCCATATAATCCTCGCATTGTACTGACGACGAAAAAGACGACGACAACTTTCAGTGAGTGCGATTAGGTACATGTATGTGTCATAATTATAAATGTTATACATGTCATAAAAATAATCATGTTTATGTTTTGTATAGCAAGAGATCAAGAAAAACATAAAATATAATACAATATCAGATGAATTTATGTTCAGATTTAGACTTATCATAACCATTTTAGTAATCGCAAGAGAGTACAGAAAAACAGAAAAACTGCTCTTCTTAAACAACAATATGTCAGATGTCAGTTGTCCTTGTTAATAAAACTTTTTACTCGACATTCTACACAGCTAATGCATGCACGCTCTTTTAAAGGCGTAGTAAATATTTGAAGAATGGTTGGTTAATTTGAATGAACAACAGACTGTTGTAAACAAATAGTAAATTTGATAGTAGAATATAGCAGTCAGTTATAAAGTTGTATAACTGCTGATTCTATTGATAAATAAATTAATTTTCAATAAAATGTGTAAAAAGGTTACATATATATTTATTGTAAGGTGTTTGACTATTTAAGTATGGAAAAAACATACTATTTTAATATCAATGCACCAGTCACATATGAAATGTAATAATGTACATGTACATGTAAATAAAACATTTTACTCGACATTCTACACAGCTTATGCATGTACACTATTATGACTCTACGTACGTCGTTCTATATTGCCGTGGTCTCAATAAATCCGATGAAATAAGTCTAATATAATAATAACGTGTAGATACTTAAACCAGTTATTGTGCTTTTCTATGTGTGGATACATTCGTGGTATGAACAAAATAAATATATATGGAAATTGTTTCACCGTGGAAATTCTAGACCTTATTTTATACAGAACAGACAACAAAATTCGACTGTGCAGTGATCCCTGATTATATGAACATTTAAGTCTGTTTTAACCAAAAACAGTATATAAACATTTCTGCAAGTATAACGTTGTTATCCAGCTTTGTTATATGTAGACTGTTGTGTTATTATGACCATTATGAGATCTGTTTGACAGTTGGCAGTATTGTAGTGTGCAGACTGTTGAATACTTCAGTTCACCAGCTGTCGCTAGTTCGATATCTGACTCGACCCAATAGCCCCTAAAAACAACACAGGAAACGGCCTCGAAAGAGATTCATATGGGCTCTGGGCTTTTTGTGCGCAATGGCGAGTTAAATCATGCCCGCTTCAGGTAACATTTTTGAAAATAATGTTCTTAACATTTCATAATAATTCACAGAACGAGGACGAACGCAACGCCGTCTCTATATAAAAATGAACCATCAGTGCTATAAAACAAGGCCATGCAAAACATTGATTTACAAAAAGTGAAACGGCGTTATTTTGTACATTGCATCACTCTGTACCCGCATATTTTCAGCTGAGCAAAATACGCCGTTGCATTTTGTTTAGCAAAATAGCACCGATGGTTTATCTGGATTTAGAGACGACACTCGTCTTTGTTTCGTGTGAACTATTAAGAAAGTTAACTACCGAAATGTTACCAGAAACGTACATTTTTCCTCCGCATTTTACAGCACTCCATAGCATTAAGTCACGTGTGTTCACCACCATGTGAAATGAATTAGTATCATCAAAGAGGCCCGTGACCTTGAATCGCCATCCTGGCAGAATATGGTATTTTGAGCAAGAGTCAGGCATAAACATTCTTAATAATTTTCAGTAAATAGCCGTAAAAGCCTCTTTTAAATATATTTTAACCTTTGCAATATAATCAAAATATTTCGAGGTGAAATCACGTTATCATTTAAATTTCATTTTTACAAACAATTTACAAACCACGTTTCATCACGATAAAGGGAACCAAAGGTATTGTGTAGAAACAATATTTACGTCTGTTTATATATATAGATATATAAATTACAATTTTACCTCAAAATGAATGGCGGGCTGCTTTTTTATGTTAAAGCAATTTACCTGTGTAATTGAACCATAGCGTATTTTCCAAGCAAGCAGAAACATTTCTTTACGAAGGGAATTAAAACAGTTGATTTATCTCAACAGGGGGAACTGGATTATTTCCCTTTATTCAAAACGCTTTTTCGGTCGGCATTTTCTTTTATTTCTGACGGACCTGAATATTCTCTACGACTAACTAAATATTACGTATAACATTTCTGTGAAGTTTTTAAAAAAATCCACCCAGTAGTTTTAGAGGAGTAGTCGTAACCAGTACATTTCTTACGGACGGACGATGGAACGAACGACACATCGCTGCGTACGCTATGTAGTATACTTCCTGTCCCGAAAATCTGGAAGTTGAACAGTAATTTACACGTACAATATTACAAAGTTGACATTGTAGCACTTACCGATCTCTGTAACGTGTGTCCAGCAGTCATATAACAAGTATGTATATATAATAGTAGAAAAATAAACACAGTTCATGTATTATAGCAAAATTGTGAACGAATGAATGAATGAATCGGAATGAACGGATAAATGGATGGATGGATGGATGGATGGATGGATGGATGGATGGATTAGTGAATTAATGAATTAATGAATGAATGAATGAATGAATGAATGAATGAATGAATGAATGAATGAATATATAGTATCAGATTATCCTCGTGGGAGTATAACGCATTGTTTACGGTTGTACAAATATTCTTAAGACCATGAATACCCGCTACCTAGTAGTAATATCTATTTTACTCTTGGGTGTCATATCAGTGGAGTGGGTCAGTCAGGCAAGTGTTAATACATGTATAAAACTATAAAAGAAGTGTAGACATTAATTAGTTAACCATTTTAACTTTGTTACCGACCCTGAGACCCACTACCATATTTCGTCTATATCTACTTCTTGGCTATCTGCACCAGCCCAACTGAGACCACCCTACCGCCAATTACCGATCCCAAGATCCGAACCCCTTCCCCACGCTCATTTTTTAAAGTTTTGTTTTGTTTTGAATTAAATACTTTGTCTCATTTAATTGTTTGTCAACCTCTCCACTACCAAAATATGATGAGACAAGTTGGGGCCATGTGTAATCCAACATAGTGTTTCTGTACAGTGTGTACGCTGCTGACAAAGTGATTGTAGACATAAAATATTACGTCTTCCGTAGCTTAGTGGTTAAGGCGTTCGCCTCGGAAGTGGGATGTCGAAGGTTCGAATCCCTGTGGAAGCACTTAGATTTTTTTCTGATGCGGCCGTTTGCTCGTCCAGCAGCTAGTTAAATCGAGGGGTACCGAATGTCTAGCAGTCTGACACGTGGCAATGATAGCTTTCGGGAAGTAGCTGAATACAGCATAAAGGTGTCTGATAAGCCCAGTGTGGCTGGCCCTTTCAATAATAAACAAACACTTTACTTACAGTCGGGTAAATATAATAAAGAGCAATATTAGAGGTCTTGTGTTATGATGACTGGTCATCTATATGATTAATTACATAAATACTGTTCTTGGTTTGAACTTTGTGAAATGGATTTCTGTTGATTGGCTGAATTTTTCAAGGGTTTATCTTAAACCGTTTTTAAGAACTATCTGAATCAATAACCAAAATCGAGCGTTTTGGTCGTTATGCTGTTGCACCCATTTTAACCCGACTATTCGAATAATATGGGGAATTTCTTGCACTTGCTTCGGAGTCGGGCCGGCGGCCACGTCCGCGTCCCACCTGCTTTAAAGTTTTGGTGCAAGTTGTTCATAAGTGTGCATTTCTTGCAGTTTTTTTTGTCTGAATGCTTATACTTTGAGGCAGTATGAAACATATTGGGCCCCTAACTTGAAAGTCAAGGTCATATTGCAGGGTTGAAAATGTCATATATTGTCTTTAAACTCTGCATTAAAGGTTTGGTGCAAGTTGTGATTTACCAAGTACGCTTACTTGACACAAGGGTGCATGATTATACTTTGAGCTATTTTCATGTTCAAGGCGAAATATCGGTGTAAGGAGGAGAAATTGGGCTCATAGATCTATAATGTTTAGGTGCAAGTTGTATATATAGACATTAGTTTCACTTTTGTATTATGATACTTATTCTTATTTTTCTATTAATTTTCAACCGAATGTTGGCTCTATTGTTGTATTAATGTGTAGCTTTAATCATATAGAACATTGCAACGTTTGGGTTTATAGGTATCTTATTCACTCTGGAGCCAAAAACTGTATTTGGGTATTTATATGAATTGTTGCAAATGTATTCAGATTGATGAATATATCACAGACAGGAAATACATCACCGTGTGTATATGTCAGCCCCAGTGTCCCATATCTACCTGGCTACCTACCTTAGCCCAACCTAAACCCCACCCCTGTCAGCCCCAGTATCCCACATCTACTTGGCTACCTACCTGAGTCCAACCTAAACCCCACCCCTGTCAGCCCCAGTGTCCCATATCTACTTGGCTACATACCTGAGCCCAACCTAAACCCCAACCCCTGCCGCCCATTTATTCAAATTTTGTTGTGAAAGTAATCAAATACTCTGTCCCATTTCAAATTTGTTACCGAGCCTAACACACAAATATGGCGACAATATCATATAACATAATTATATACAATATCATCAAGCACTTGATATGCAGATTGGAGTTTCAGGCTTTGTTCGACTATATATATAAATATAATAAAACTATGGAACGCCATAGTTGTCTTGTGTGGTCAATTTTATATGTATTATGTGCATTCTTTATCATATCATGTGCATTCATCATTATAGTATGTGCTTTGTTTATTACATTTTGTAGATACGTTATTGTATTATGTAGACTGTTTATTACTTTATGTAGATACGTCATTATATTGTGTAGATACCGAAACATATACAACAAGATGAAACAATGGAACATTTACATTATTATGTAGATTTCATTAATAAGTTCATATATATATATATATGAACTTATTAATGAAATCTACATGATAATAATAATAATAATAATAATAATATATATGTAGTTAATCTAGTTAAACATGTAGTTGAACATGTTACATGCTAAATATAATATAGTTGCTAGGTTAAATTTTACAACAAAGTGACATTTATTTCAGCAGTTTATATTATTCATTACGCACATTGTTGTACAAAATACTTGTTCTAAGGTAAAAATATTCCTAGATATTTTATAACCCGTACTTTATCATTATTAAAAAGTTCTAAAAGTTTTTGCAAATTCGATCTTTTCCAGTAATAACTAGGAATAAACTAGTCACCCTCTAAAATATTGCATATACTACATCTTCTCTGATTAACTAGTGTACTTACACGTTCAGCCCATCTACCTGTTTCATTGAACAAAGAACAAACTGGTAAGGATTTTCTAAGACTAAAATGGTATGTGTTTGTAACCTGAAATTTGAATAAGACAGTTAATCAAATATTGATTGAAATCTGAATGATCTCTTTCGGCCATGGATCTTCTCACCTAGCTACAGACGTCACTTACCTAGCTACAGACGTCACTTACCTAGCTACAGACGACTCTTACCTAGCTACAGGCTACACTTATCTAGCTACAGACGACACTTACTTAGCTACAGACGACACTTACCTAGCTACAGACGACTCTAACCTAGCTACAGACGACTCTTATCTAACTACAGACGACACTTACCTAGATACAGACAACTCTTACCTAGCTACAGACGACATTTACCTAGCTACAGACGACTCTTACCTAGCTACAGATGACTCTTACCTAGCTACAGACGACTCTTACCTAGCTACAGACTACACTTACCTAGCTACAGACGACACTTACTTAGCTACAGACGACACTTACCTAGCTACAGACGACTCTAACCTAGCTACAGACGACTCTTATCTAACTACAGACGACACTGACCTAGATACAAACAACTCTTACCTAGCTACAGACGACACTTACCTAGCTACAGACGACTCTTACCTAGCTACAGATGACTCTTACCTAGCTACAGACGACTCTTACTTAGCTACAGACGACTCTTACCTAGATACAGATGACACTTACCTAGATACAGACGACTATTACCTAGTTACAGACGACACTTACCTAGCTACAGACGACTCTTACCTACCTACAGACGACACTTACTTACCTACAGACGACACTTACCTAGATACAGACGACTCTTACCTACCTACAGACGACTCTTACCTACCTACAGACGACACTTACTTACCTACAGACGACTTTTACCTCGATACACACGACACTTACCTAGATACAGACGACTATTACCTAGTTACAGACGACACTTACCTAGATACAGACGACACTTACCTAGATACAGACGACTATTACCTAGTTACAGACGATTATTACCTAGTTACAGACGACACTTACCTAGATACAGACGACTCTTATCTACCTACAAACGACTATTACTTATCGATCCCCTACCAGGAACGTGCTTTGTTATATAGATATGAAATTTTATGTATGCAAGATGTAATTACAGTTTTTTTCTACATTTTACGTAAAATATTTACTCAAACTATGTGCCGTGTCCATTTAATCATATTTTTGTCATATTCAATATTGCGGTTCATGTGTGGTTCCAGGATGCTACATGAGTGATGGTAAGAATGTGGCCAATTTAACCATACAAGAGGCGACATATGTCATAACTGATAGAATGTGGCAAGTCTTACATCGGCAGTGGCCCGTGTCACTTACGTTCGTAAATCTTAACAATTACGCACGAACAAATTATGACATTCAGAAACGTTTCATTTTTCGCAGCATTTTTGCAAATTTTAGAAAGAATATTTTTATAAGCCTTACAAAAAGTCTTAAAAAAATAAGCAGCAAACGAAATGAATTTTCCCGACTTTTTATCATAACTTCAAATTTTACACTAAGAAGTGTAAACTTACGAACGTTAGTGTAACGGGCCCAAGTTCTACAAGTTTCAAAGATTTATGGTTTACTTATATGTCTTTTCCACCCGGTGAGCGTAGACGGTACTTTCATTCGATGGGTCGCGAGTTCGAATCCTCGTCCGACATTACATCTATATTTACTGATCAGTAATTCTAATATGCAAATTATTTAATATTTGTACGAATCTCTGCTTGGTGATGTAATAAAGGTGCTAGAATTGGGCTGTACATACCAAATGGTTATTTAATCTGTATAGGATGTCCTATGTCTGGAGCAATCCTATGACTACAAATTTACAAAATGTTCATTTTGTGTTCAGACAATGAATGAATGAATAGTGTTTTATGGCGTACCAACACATTATAGGTTATTCGACGTCAACAGGAAGGAAGATTCCAGGTTCACTCTACATGTACAAAAGAACAACAGATTAACATACAGATTTAAAAAATACATCAACAAATGAATATGCAGAATGCACCTAGAACCTTGATACCTGCAGAACAGCAGTGTTTCAGCAAATTCTATTGTATTACCCAAACTGTCGCTTCCTACGACATGCATGAGCCACAGTGATCCTATTCTTGCCATCACTCATATGGATCCCAGAAACCAAACAGCGTTGATAATTTAACCACAATAGAGAACATGACAAAAAATGATAAAATGAACATGACACCCATTCGGAGGATTCCTACCCCTCTGCAGAGATCGGCAGTAATTCTGTTCTTAGCCGAAACCACACGGGCTGTGTTCAGACAAAGAGTTGATGGTGTATTTATGCAAACATGGTACACTAGCATGTCCAGAGCTTTAGAACACTGTTTACATAATAGTAACTTTAAACTTTATTTTGAATTAGACGCCAGGAAATAATTTGTCTTCAACGTTTGTTTGTTTTTTCTAAAAGAGAAACGTCTTTACAATTATATTTTTTAAAAATGTAACGGGAATCTGATAAAGTATTGTATTGGTTGATTCAAACAGTCGAATTACTTCGGCGATTTCCATAGTATTTCAACAGACTGTCGTGTAAATGTTCCTTTCTGTATTCACACTGTGCTTATTACTAGATGTTTTATGTTATAGATATCTTGTACAAGATACTTGCAATGCCTTTCGTAGGAATAAACTATTTCGTATTTTTATTTAAACATCAGCCGGCATGGGAGTGTGTTTATTTCGGCCAATCAATCGTCCTGAACTTTTTTCTGTGTTTGTCTCGTAAAAACCAAGCGTCAAAGATGATCAAGTCTTATTATTTCTTTCTCGTATGTATCTTAAAATGGCCGATATCTGGTTACAGAAATTTGCAGCTTGCAGGTATCTTTAACTAGAACGCGTTTTTCTACGACAGGAATGACTTTTAAACGCAATGAACCGTACATGTGTCACAGTGTATGGAAAAGGCTTCATGTCAGCAATCCGGCTAGTTCAGCCAGTACAGTAATCATCCTGTCAACGTTAAGTCCCTGGTTCGAGTCCCAGACAGGCAGCATATTTTACTCGTGCTGTTACATTGGCGCCAGACAATGGACTGTGACTCATGTGTATTTGAAGAAACATTCACATGCTTCTCTGGTCTCTATTGAAATAATGTAAATAGTCGGTGATTGACAGTGTTAGTTCCTTCCAACATAGAGCATTGTTACATCAAAATCATTAAAAGTCGAAACCTAACCATAATAACGTATGTGTCTTCTGTCTATGATTACTTTGATAAGTGTACGGCTGTATTGGCTGGCTGTTTCCCCGCCTTGTGACTCAGTGTTGAAATAGGCCGTTTTGCACGGTGCGTCCGTATTGGCTAGCTGTTTCCCCGCCTTGTGACTCAGTGTTGAAATGTTATTATATCTGATTCCTCGCAATCATAGAACACAGTGTTGCTCGAGAAAAGTTATTTTTGAATGGGATTTAACGCCATTTTCAACACATTTCAGATTATATGTGGCATATCAAGTTTTACTAGTGGAGAGAGGCCTCAGACTGAGTAGAATTCCGTCCTTCCGCAAGTAACTGGAAACTTTCTCACATAAAGTTTTTTGGAGCCAGCGCGACTCGAACCGACGACCTTAGCGGTGAGAGGTAAGCGATATTGAGACGGCACCTTAGACCACTCGGTCACGGATGACCCCTTCGAGAAAAGTATATCGCTTAAGCAAGTGTTTGGGAGTGAGGGATGTTTCGTTACCCCTTATGAACAGATTCAATAAAACGGAGTCCCGATATTTGCTTATTTGCGTTCTGTGTTTCTAATGTAACCTTTATATGTAGCATTAGTTTTTACAGCTTTTTGCACGTCGAACGTTATCACAGTATTTGGTATTTCATTGGTGTAGCTAATAGGCCTAAAGGCCCGGGCCTGTACACATAAGTTTCAGAGGCAATTGTTTTTCACAAATTCAAAATAAAAAAGTAGGTTCAAAATGTGTTTAAGTATGTCTCATATATACGCCAAAACGCACCAGAGCCATTCTACGCTCCTGTTATTCAATAAAGTTTGTTTTTTTAAAGCAAATGGCGGCCCTGGAAACATATATATATAATTCCGTTGTTGTGAATTTAATTATCTCCCTTTATGAAATTAAATATATATGAATTTACGGTATCTATATGATCCAACGGGTTTATAAATCTGTCCTTTATATGGCATGTGAGTAGTCCTGCATCCTTAACTAGATCCTACTCATATAACGCTATCAGTTCATGTATGTAAATTTGTCCACCCTGTCCAGATGTGTTGCATGTAATTCCATAGTATATAAGTCATGGTCGACACCAAATTTATTGGTTTGGCAGAGGCCTTGTTATTATATGATCTATGGTTTGCATTGTAGCTAGGCGCACTCGCCGTAGTCTGGTTTGAACATTTATGTCTTGGTTATTCACAAATACTTATCTATATATATATATATATATATATATTAAATAGGTAAACATCATATAAAATATAAGTCGAGATATTAAATGGAAGTGTGCGGCTTCCGGATATGAAATATACTGGTTGAATTGAATGATTCTGTACATCTTTCAATTTGAAAGTAGCAATGTAAATAGTCCATTTGCCGGTTTATATTTTACCGAATACTTCTTGGTGTTGATACACAATTTCTGGTTTTCCATGAGGAGTTCCCTCTCTGTTCTGTCGTCGGATATTACGTGTATTCCACTCTAAATGTACCATATCGAACTCTTGTTGGATTATTTGTATGAAGCAAAATCTAACACTGGCACTAAAGGGAAAACACCATTACATATAATAAAATACATGATGTATTTAAACACTATTAGTTTATGCTAATTTATTTTTATCTCAATCGTTAAGAACGCTCAGAGCTTATATGAACCGCTCGAGTCCTCTTCATGGGTAAAACCAGTACTAACTGTTGTTTTTTAGAGGCATCAGGTCGAGACGGGGATCAAAACCGCAACGTCTTACATGAGCAGTCAACACTATCCACGACACTATCACCCTGCGTATCGCTATTGGTATGTTTGAGTTGAACTATTCAAATAAAACTGTCGGCAGCCTATAATCCTTAAAAAAGCATGCACCGGCTACAAGTGCGCATGATCTTTGAATAATTCTCTGATTTTACCGATGTGCTGAGGATTGATCCTATCAATGAAAATGATAAAAAGGTAATTGTCATGATAAACCACATGTACTTACATGTGGATGTTTTCAGCAGTAGAAAACGTTCCTTGGTTCACCAGATCACCAACAATGTCTTGCCGAGATGCAATACACATCTAATGAAGCTGACGTCACCAACTTTCTATTCTCTATATAAAAACAATTTTAAAGTTAATCA